>PVJH01022783.1:0-36030 GCA_004026705.1 Nesogale talazaci
CTCAGTACTGGCAGGGGCCTCTCTGTGGCTTCTCAAGTATCTCAGCCATGGCAGGACTCTCTATGTGGCTTTTCCAGCTTTAGAGGTGTGGTTCCATCAGGCTTCATAAACCCATGTGGCTTCTCCTCCAGCTCCTCCAGTTTCCAGGACTCAGGGCCTATCAGCATGTTACCATGTTGTCTTATCAGTTGCAATGTCTCCCAGTGACTGAGTCTTGTGAGTCTCTCACCTGCAAGGGGAAATACCATGAGATGTCCCAGAATTCTCAGGAGAAAGCCATGCCCACACAGAGGTCTCATTGGCTATCTCCTGATTGACAGGCTAGACTCCACCCCTCCACTCCCAATCCTGAAATTGACCTAAGAGTATATGACTGCCACCGTCATTGTTGCAGCAGCTTCTCTTCTCAGTATGGGAGACTGTGAAATAGATACAAAGACTACAAGTTAGATACTACAAAACCAAAACACTCTGAGAAGACTTGAAAAGAAAATTGAGAAGTCACCCACATGGAAGTGTGAGGACAACTGATAGCCTTGAAATTGTAAGACTTCATTGACATTTACATAAATATTTTGAAGATCTAAATTTTTCTTCCTAAAATTAAGAAGAAAACATTTTGTAACACCATCATATCAGGCCATAAATTGGGGAAGGGTTTCTATTCCATCGTAAGGTTCCCACAACCTCTTGTTATATTATGTTAGGTCACGTTATGGGGAAGGTCTTATTGTGAAACTACTGTGGCACAGTCGCTTTGACACAATGCCTCCCTATTAACAATGTGTGATTGCAAATTTCTCTGTATTCGTGGTGTTAGGATTCTTGAGTGAGTAATAACTCAGTTCTCAGCTTTGCATGATAAAAGAATTCTCACCCAAACCGGTTTTGTATATAAGTGGTTTTTCACGAAGAGCAGGCCAAGTTTAAAGTCTCGATGGACCTCACGTGTGGGCAGGAACAACCTCAGGGAAAAGAGCACCCTCGTGTGTGGACCTGCATCGAGACTGTGGATTCCAGGGACTGAGCAAGGTCAAGGGAGCAAGGCGCAAGAGAGCATCTCAGAGAGTGCTCCCTGTCTGTACTCTAGTCCACCCTCTGGCTGGAGGAAGGCATAGTTGAAGATACTGCTTGACCCCTTGGCTGGATGGAAACCACTTGTGTGATGTCCTTAGCCTGCATCAGGTTTGGACCAACCAAGTGTACCTCCCACCCGCCTCAGGGGCTTGAGTGTGAGCATGCTCAGTTTCAGGTCTTTACAGGCATCTAGTGATTGATTTCTTTCCAGCCTCCTCTATTGGGGCCTTTGCAGGCATGGGAGGGAAAACCCCTAAGCTATGTTACAGTAGTTTCTTTATTAATTTTAATTGATGGCCATATTTTCTTCTTAAAGCATTGCATCTACTATTTAGTATAAATTACATGAAAACCCCACTACCACAAAAAGAATTCTGAGTTATAACAACCCTATAGACGGTGTATACTGTTTTGTAGGTTTTAATATAGAGATGCCAGTAGGGAGTTCATGTTAAATATTTCTGATGTGGGGTTGACTCCAAGCTTCTTGATAAGAAAAAATCTAACTTTTAAGCATTTCTAGGCACAGGTAGAGCATTTGTGTCATGGAGTGATAAGGCTGGAGTATTTTAACTTTAATAAAGAAGTGTGAACTCTGGAAAACTCATTTTTGGTTTAATGACATTTGAATGTCTATTTATGGTAACAGACTCACTTCAGTCTATTACAACTCCTATTGACCATATAGGACAGAATGAAATGTCTCTGGTGAATTTCTGAGGCTGTAAATCTTTATGAGAGAAGAAAGTCTTATTACATCTTTTTGATATAAGATTACTTCTGACTAGAAAGCTTTTCTTTTATATTTGAGTGTCACTGTTTCTCCCATCCTTAGAAACCCAACTTAATACAATTACAAACCATGATATTTTGTTTCAAGTTTTTGTCTCTTCTGTTGATTTGTCCATTGGTCACTCAAACCCGGCTATGTGCTCCTGTAAAGATTCACAGTGTTAGAAACCTCCTATATGGATTTGTTTTGAATCTGAATCATCTGAATGGTAGTAAAGTTTGGTTTAAACAATATAAAGATGCTCTAGTGGCACTGTGAGATAAGAATCAGGCTGCTAACTGCAAGATTGGCGGTTCAGGGCTAATTGACTGCTCTGCATGATACAGCTGAGGTTGCCTGTTCCCATAAAAATGTACAATCTACATAAACCTACATATAATATCTTTTTGATCTATCCTTTGAAATTTGTGCTCGTCTTTTTTTAGTTCATCTTTTTTAATCCGGTCACTTTTGCTTCTTTGCTTTTAAGAGCAAGCTTCAGAGTCTGTTTGGGCATCCATTCTGACTTCTTTCTTTCTTCTTTTAATGTTGCTATGCTTTCTTCATGTTTAATATTTCCAGTGTTCTCTCACAACTTATCAGGTTTTGGTAATGAGACTTAGCATGCCAAAGATTAACAAGTTGAGATAATCTCTAAATGTAAGTTATAGACATCCTATCATTGTTCACATAACATGAGCTTTATCATATGCAGGGCGCCTGGTGATTCCATCCAGTAAGCACTGGACTGCTGATCTCACAGTGGGCACCCCGAATTCTCTCAGCTGGAGAAGGATGTGGTTGTCTATTCCAGTAAAGATTGACAGCTTGAGAATCCCTGTGTACACTTGCTATCAGTCTAAAGCAAATTTTTAGCAATTCTTCCTGTTGATGTTGTACTTCTATTCACACTTGATTGTTTTAGAATTTGCTTACAGTATTTAGTTATTATTTTACTGTACTGAAAATTCCCTTGGAAGCCATGGCATAAATTCTTTATACATTAATTTCAGGAGTAAAAATGCACTAGCAGACCATGTACAGTACCAAAATAATCCGGCAAATTGAATTTTTATATTGCTGGGCAAGGATAGTTAAAAGAGCTCAGCAAATGTGCAGTTTTAGACTAAACCACAGGATCAGGTTGATTCTTCAGAGAGTTTAAAGATTGTCTCCCATTTCAGTTCAGACCTGGGTTTTTGTATCCCAGCATCAGTCAAGTTCTGGCTAGAGCAGGGATCATTTTTTCCAGTCTTAAACACTTAAAATCTCCCAAAGAGTAAAGCACTCCACAAGTCAAAGTCAATGAATATATTGCAAATAATCTTTATATTGAAGAAATTCCACCTTAGATTTGATTATAGAAAAGAACGCTGGTATGAGCAGTTAGAAGCAAAGCAGAGTAGCTAAGGGATGAGTGCCCAGAACTTCAAAATAATCGTCCAAGGGAACTGAGTGTATACAAGCAATTTCAACTGTTGAGAGGGGTTTAGTTGAACCTTAGCAAGAGCTGGGACTTACAGGCATCAACATCTTGGTTGTGTATTTATGCCTCATTTTTATTGTGCTGATGCTCTGAATATGGAATACCTTTCACTACAATATGAGAGACTTCAATTACGTGTTTATGTATCACAGGCTCAGGCAGTGAAGACAGGTGGATTATTTTCAGATGAAAAACTCCAGGTGAAGATTCACTGACTTCATTTTTGAAGTCAAAGACTCGGGGTAATATGCTCTGAACAGTTAGAGCAAAAGCAGAGAGAATTCCCAGAAGAAAACAATGCTAAGAAGTTTTCCCCACAGTCATAAATTCTGTCTATTACATTGACTTGATATGTAAAATTAGACAGCCCTCTGCATAGTTTTTCTCATACCTGAAATGGAGAAAGTGAACACAATAGCATAAACTTGAATTTCAAAAGTAATGACATTGAAATGTAAATTGCAAAATAAAATAAAAACAAAAATACATGATACACACTGAATTTATATAATGTTATAGGACAAAATAGATAATTAAAGGTAATATTTTATAACACTTCAATGAATGTGCATATTACTATTTTTAGTTTTCCATTTAGAAAAATATTCCACTCTGGCACATAAAATAACTTCTTAAATAACTATGTATGCTTGTTTGCATGATTAATTATCAAGGCAGATTTTTTAAAAGACTTAACTTAGTTCATTCTTTTAGTGGAAAGCAATGATTCAAATTGCTAGTACTATTTAAAAAAATTAATGAAATGTTATTTCTGCTCCAGTGAAAATAACCAGTATCTTTGAAATGCATGCATATTTTTGTAATTGAAAGAATACTGCAGTATTTATTTTCTGTGATGACTTAATTTTCTTTTGTCAAGTTTTAATATTTGTTAAATCTAAAGAAAAGAACTCTCTTTGAAACTTAACTTGTTTAGTCTGTGGCATTCTAAGCAAAATTCATCATTTAAACTTGTCCAGATAGTGATTGACAATTCAAATTGCCTTTCATAACTCAAATCAGTTGTGAAATAGAAGTAAAATCAGAAATAAGTTTTGCAAAATGAAGAATGTTTTCATTATGTTCTTCCCTTTGGCACTTCATAAAAGAAAACCAAGCATCTGGCAATTTAATATGAAATACTACAAAAAACAAATGATATTTGGTAGCTACTGGACTTTATGCTGTATGAATATTAGATGCTATGAATTAATAATATATCACCTATAATCTATCATAAATTAAACAGAAGGAGTGAAGTTCTCAGTGGCTAAAATTCTATCTATCTTTGGAGGTAGTTTGGTGCATTTAAAAAGATTGGTCAAGGGCTGAGCCCCAGTGACATAAGTGGTTGAGTGCAGGACTGCGGCCTGAGTGCTTGTCGGTTCAAATCCAGCGACTGCTCTCAGGAGCAGCACTGGGTAGTGCCCACGACCACCAGAGGCAGTGAGGCCCCAAAAAAATAAAATAAAAAAAATAAAAAGATTGGTCAAGTGACCAAGCATTCTTCTTCTTATAATTTTTAAAGGATAAAATAACACATTTTATTGCAATTTGATGAAGAGACCCAATTCCTATCCAATATTCTATACATAGTTCGTTTCACTGACTTGATTGCAACTCCTGCAATAAAACACCTCTTATCTACTTCCTATGTCAGTCCCTCCTTCTGAACTTCGTCCCAACACTAATGCTGTCCTTTGGGCCGCAAATGGTTGATAATTCTAAGGGGTGTGTACCTCCCTGGAGTTATGGTTACAGTTATAGCCTTCCCTACTGTTTGGATAAAAATTGAGTTTGGAGAGCGAGTATATTTCTAGAAAATGTAGAATACTTGCTTGCTGTTAATGATCAAGGATTGCAACCTTCAGTATGAACTACAGCTCCAGATAAAGAAGACCAAAGTCCTCATAAGTGGCCCAACAGGTAACATTATGATAAGCAAGGGGGAGGGGGGTGTGGTTTGAAGCTGTGAAGGATTTTTATTCTTGTTTAGCTTTATAGTGGAAGCAGCAATCAACAGATCAAATGACTTGTTGCATAGGAAAAAAATTGTATAAGAGCTCTTTCGAGTATTGAAAGAGAAGATATCACTTTGAGACTAGAATTTGCCTTACCCAAGTCATGGCATTTTCAGTGCCTCCTATGCATGTGAAAGTTGGACATTAAATACGGAACACAGAAGAAGAATCACTGTGTCTGAACTATGGTGTTGACAAAAACTATTTAAAGTACCATGGACTGCCAGCAAAGTCTAGACCAATCTTTTAGGGAAGAAGGTCAGAGTGCCCCATAGAGCTGAGGATGGCAAGACTTCATCTTACATACTTTGGAAATGTCAGGAGAAACCAGTACGTGGTAAAGAATAGCATGCTTGGTAAAGCAGAGAGCTAATGAACAACAGGAAGGCTTTCAACAAAATGGACTGACACAGTGGCCGCAACAATGGATTCAGGCACAGAAACAATTGTGCAAGATTAGGCAGTATTTTGCTCTGCTATGCAGAGGGTCCCTAAGAATTGGAAAGGAATTAAGGCACCTAACAACAACATATTCCCAGACCTGAGGGTTAACTAAAGGTTATACTCCCATGGGTCCCTCTAGTCTATTTGAAACTCATACACGTCATCATTTATTTTGATCTTGCTCTTGGTTTTGTTCCACACTTTTCTTCCGCTCTGCAAACATTCTACGAGATACCATTCTGAGAAGTTGGTAGTTGGATAGAATCTAGTTCTGAACTCGGGGTTGTGGAAGCTATGATTCATTAGTCTTCAGCACTAAATGTTTTCTTGTGTCTGAATTCTCATCATTTTTCTTTCCTCTAGAGAGATACCATTAGTTGGACACGCTACTGCTTTAAACCGACTCTCAAATGTTTGTAAAACCCAGTCTCTACTCACCAAAGTAGGATATAAAACATGGTCTTTATGGGTGCAATAGACTTCTTGATATCCCTTCAGACACTAGTTCTGAGTCCCCAAGATGAGTAATTCATTTATTCGAGTTATTTGGTAGTGTCAAAAATATTTTTATAATTTTGTACCTGTGTGATACAAATTAATGGGGATATTTGCATCAAAGTTAAATGCCCATGTAAAGAGCTTTCTGTCACACCTATGTATATTTGTAAATGTAGTCCATCATCTGTGCCAAACTCAATCAATCTGCATGTTCAGCCATGCATATTTGTAGATCACCAATATTGCAGGCTTTGCGTATATTGAATCTTGCACTCTTCTTTATATCTTACATTTTCTGCATAGTTTTTGCCAATCTTATGTATTTCATCTCTTTCCTCTAAATTAACATGTCTTTCTTCTAGTCAGTAACTTACTCTCCATCCCCTGTCTGTTCCTAATAACCATCAAATAGTGTTTTCTTTAATGTCAAAATCCTTTTTTACTTTTATAATAATGCTCTCATTCAAAATTTGACCATTTATAATTGACTAATTTGACTCAAAACAATATCCTCAAGTTCTTCCATATTATAATGTGTTTCATAGACTCATTTTTATTCTCAATAGTACATAGTATTCCATTCTATGTATTTGCCAAAGGAGTTTGTTTATCCTTTCTTGCACCAGTAGATATTGACAGTGTTTCCATTTTCATTTTGTTATTTTGAGAACAGTTCTATAATGAACATGATGTACACATGTCTCTTAGAGTTGTGGATCTTATTTCTCTAGGGTACATACCAAGTAGAGGAATTTGCTGAGTCATGTGATAGTCCTTATATCCCAGTCCTAGCCAGGTCTAAGCCTGTTCAGCTTCTGAGTTTAGACAAATTAGAATAAATTCAGGGAACAGGGTTGAGGGGGCATGGGAAGTGTCATAAACTCTTATGCTACCTCTATTTCCAACTTTACACTATTCCTTAGTGTATAATTCTTTAATTTCATCAGCAATTTATCCAGTCTCTCCACACTGTGGTCAAATTCTGACCTTTCCTATTTTGTTTTTAAATGTCACTGTTAATGCTGGAGTGATGCAATAGCTCATCATTGTTTTGATTTGCCTTTGTACTGGCAAGCGGTCATGATCATTTCTTTATATTTGGGTTGGTAGCTTGAATATCTTCTTTGTTGAAATGTCCATCCATGTCCTCTTAATTTTTAACTTCATGATTAGTATTTTTCTGGTTGTGTTCATGGTTTAATCTTATATTCAGTTTTAGAAATTAGTCCCTTTTCTGATATATCTTTGTCAAAAATATGTTCCAAATATGTGGTTTCTGTTTTTGCCTCTATTGACAACATTTTTCATGTATGTAAGTGCCTTCCTATGAAGTGATCACAGTCTGTCCATTGCTACTTATTTATTTTCAATTATATTTTATAGTATATTTAAGCTACTTATTACATCTCTAGACTTTACAATTTGGTCTCTATTCATTATCAGATAGAATTACATCTGGGTTCTAAATTCTATTCCATTGATCTCAGTATCTGTTGTTGGACCAGTAAAAGGATATGTCACAGGCTGAGTAGCAGGTTTTGAGATCAGGGGGAGAGAAGTCTGTCCTTTGTTCTGTATCTTTAGCAGTAATTTATTTATGCAATATTTCCTTACTTTCATATATAATTTGGTATTTGTTGTTTCATCTCTTTAAAGGAAAATGTTGGGATTTTCACAACATTATAACTGTGGTACACTTTTGGTGATATTGACATTTTCAAGATGTTAAATCTTCCATGATGTATTTCCCATGGTATATTCTTTCATTTATGTAGGTGTCTTTTGATTTCATGCTTTAGTGTTTTGCAGTTGTCTTTGTATAGATATTTTATTCCTCTGGTTATACTTATTCATAAGCATTTGGTCATCTGAAAGGCTACTCTAAATGATATTAAATTCTTAATTTCCTTTTCAGAGTTTCTACTTCTTACCATAAAGGAATCAGACTGCTTTTTGTTATGTCAATCTTTTTTCCTACCATTTTGCCAAATATTCACTGTAGGCCTAGTAATTTTCTTCCTGAGTTTTTGGTATATCCTATGAAGAGGATATTATACAGTTTTACTTCATCTTTGCCAATTTGAAAGACTTTAACGTACAATTTTTGTGTTATAGGTCTGACTAACACTTCAAGCATTATATTGAATAGAAGTCATGATAGAGGGCATTCTTGCATGGTTAAGTCACAAGCAGAATGGCTTCCTTTTATTTTCATTGTAATTACTGTCAACTGTTGGTTTTGTATAAATTCCAAAACTAAACTCCACACTTAGTGTCACCCATCCATTCAGACTCATAGTGACCTTACAGACCACAGCAGAACTGTCTCTGTGGGCTTCCAAGACTGTACATATTTAGGACAGTAAGCAGCTACATCTTTCTACTATGGAGCAACTGGTGAGTTTGAACTGCCAGTCACATATATATGCCTTTAATCAGGTTGAAGAATTTCTTTTCTCTTAATATTTTATTGAATGCTTGTTCTGCAAATTGCCTTTTTTGTGTTAATAGATATAATCATGTGGTGCTTATCATTTGTTTTATTATCTGAATTACCTTGACTGCTTTTCTCATATGTTGGTTATGAAATATTACTTATTTGATATGCCCTTAAGATCTATTGGTAGAACTTTATTGAAAATGTTTCTATGTTCATGAGACTATTTAATGATAATTTTCTGGGATTTTTAGAGCTATACTCAATTCATATTCAAAGTAAAATTTGGAGTAGTATCATCTTTTTCTATATTTTCAAACTGTGTAAAATTGATGCCAGCTCTTCTCTAAATATTCAGTTTGCTGGAATGCTACCTGGGTCTGCCTACTCTCCACCTACATTTTTTGTTTATTTACTCCTGATGTTTTTTTTCAACGAACTGATCAGTTTCATCTTTTGTTATGGGCCTCTTCAAATTTTTTAATTTAGTGATGTTAGCTGATGTAAGTAATGTGTCTATAGAAATGTATCCATTTATTCTCAATTGTCAAGTGTGCTGAAGTATAGTTCTTCATAGTATCATGTGATTAACATTTTTATTTCCACTGCTTTTGTGACAGTTATTTCTTACCTAAATTATGTTGTCTGTCTCTTTTGCTTCTTCTGTTTGTTAGATTTGCTGGTGCTTTGTTTACTTTATTAATTTCCACAAGGATCATCTTCTAGTCAGGTTAACTCTTTTTTTTCTGTTTCATTTATTTCTGTTCTAATATCTATTATTTATTTTCTTCTGGTAATTGTATGCTTGTTTGTCAGCTCTTTTTCTCATCATTGATTTTTGCCTTTAGATATTTACTTTGGTTCTTTCTTCCTTATTTATGAATGTGTTATAAATTCACCTCTGAGCACTGCTCTTGATGTGTCTCAAAGGTTTTGAAATGTAGTGGTCTCATTCTTATTTGATTCTATTATAATTAAGAACCACTTATACTGGTAGGCAAAACAATAAGAATGGAGACAAATTAAAAAGAAAATATCAAAGAAAAATAATTTTTAAAAAAATGAAAAAGCATATATAATTCTTGGTCTGTCTACTGACTTTTTGACTTTCTCTCCCCACTGGTCCTGTGGGTTTCTAGGAACTGTCCTCGCTATCCTAAAGTCTATTGTGGAAGGAGTTCAGGGGTTCTGTGACTTGACTTTGCACACATTACTGATGTGTTATATGCCTTCCTGATTTGCCTGACTGGGGGTGGGCTGCGGGGTTCAGGCCAGACTCACTCCCCACCATGTGTGCCCAATATTGTCCCCTGTCGTGGTACATGCCAATGAGCTGTTGTGGACCCTATAGTCCTTTCTGTGCCTTACCAACTCTGTGGTAAGGATACAGTCCTCATGGCTTGGTGTGTCAGTAAGGGGTCTAGTCCCCTCTCCCCCCTTTTCCTTCTTGAATTTCTTCTGCATTGGCATGACAGTCTGGCCCCTCTCCCTGCTCTTCTGGTTTAGTGTTTTTCTCTGTAGCACATACTTCTAGGGAGGGCATCTGTCTAGCTCTGCTAGGACCCAGCCCTATAGACCTCTCTCTTCATGAGTTTCACCTGGTGATTATGTTACCCTATGGTTTGGCGTGCCATGGTAGGGTCTGCACTCAAACTGCCATTTCTTTGGTGATATAAACATTGCCCTCTCCCTGAGTGGATTAGTGTCCTGCTCCCCCAATGCCATCATCTCCCTCTTTCCCCCCCTTCCTTCCCCACCCATCCCTTACTTTGAGTTGAGATGACTTATACATCGTTGGAATTGGTCTGCCCCCCCCCATCTGACTGGCTGTACCTCAACCCATTTAGTGGGAGATAAGTGAGTTTCTTCTATAAGTACAGTGCTGATTAAACTCACCTCAGTGGACTCATGTTGTAGTTGTCATTTTGTGATTAGCTGACTTCGCTGAGCATAAATTCCTCTGACTCTCTCCATGAGAAAATATGCTGCATGTGATCATCACTGCTTTTTAGGATTGCATAGTACTCCATTGTGTATATGTGCCAGAGGGTACAAATCCACTCTTCTGACAATGAAAATTTAGGTTGCTTCCAATTCTTTACAATTGTGAATTGTGCTACAATAAGCATTGGAGTGCAGACCCCCGGTCATGGGTATTTCTTACCTCTTCTGGGAATATGCCCAGTAGAGGGATTGCTAGGTCTTCAGGAAATTCAATATCTATGTGCTTTAAATGTGGCCAGATGACTTTCCACAGTGGCTGTATGTATCTACATGAACACCAGCAGCGGAGAAGAGTTGCTAGCTTGCCACATCCTTCAAATATTTGTTGCTGTCTGGTTTTGTAATTTGGGCTATCCTCAAGGATAGCTCAGGGCTGTATTAATTTGCACTTCTCTGATGGTTAATGACCAGGGACATTTTTTATATGTGTATTAGTTATCCAGGTCCTTTCCCTAGTAACATTTCTGTTCCGCTCTTTTGTCTGCTTCCTCAGGGGTTAACTGTTTTCTTCCTTTCTAACATTAGTAGGTACTATAGGTTTTAATAATAAGCCCTATTTTTAGCCCATTGCTAAAAGCCCTGTCCCTGACACTGAAGTATCTTGTTAGTCTCTTGGTGAGATCTTTAGATGTACACAGGTGTTTTATCCTTAGTATAGCACATTTTTTTAATTTCAGTTACCTCTGTGTATGTCCCCTCCCTATTGCAGTCAGCTGATGTGCTCCCTATGCCAACATTCTTAGGTTTTTTCTGATTCCTTCATTGACTGTCCTGATAATCTGGTGTTTTACGTCTAGATTTTTGGTAGTCATGGAAAACAAATCCTAAAACACAGCAACGAGACTTGTAGGAAGAAGAAGGTGGGAGAACAGCATGGTGAGCAAACAACACCATAAAAAGGGGAACAATTGGGGAGTTAAAATCAATAATGAGGAGGATGTAGCGATCCAAGCGGTGTTGGAGCAACAGCAATCTAGTTGAGAAAATAACTTAGAGGCAGTGGATGGTAGCAGAGCAAAAGAAAGATAAAAGGAAACAGGAAAATCTAGGAAGCAAAGCTGTGGATAGAAGAATAAATATAGGTGTGTCCATATGTAAATGCATTAATTCATGAAATAGAGGTATTGGCCTATATAGCAATACATTGAGGAAGTGCATGGACTGTGGATCTGTGATCAAGCCTTCCCTCAATGCAACAACACTTCATTCTAACAACTTGGAATTCTATAATGCTCACCCTCCCAACAGTATTGCTGAAGATAAAATGGGTGCAGAAACAAATGTGATGAAGAAAAGCGATGTTGCCTGATCATTACAAGTGGTGGCTTAATGACTTAAAGTTTAAAAAGTAGCCATCTAATATATAAGCAATCAAACCACATGAAAGAAGAACACCAGCCTGTGAGATTATTATATGTCAATGAGATCAGATAACATGCATCAGGAAATCCAAAGCAAAAAATATATATTACTAAGAATGAAAAGGGTCAGAACAGATACACAAAACATATCTGTTGACAATAGGACCTTCTATCACAGAAGAGTCACTAGAAAGGGGTGAGTCAACAAGGGTGCAGTAAAGCACAGATGAAGCACAAAATATTCCTCTGATTCTTTGAGGCTTCTTCACCTCCCCCTCCCACTTTCATGACCCCAATCCTATCTTTCAATTCAGGCTAGAAGGGACTAAGTACACTGGTACAGTTAAGTGGTCACGACACACAGAATCTAGATCAGACACACAGAATTCCATTTGAGGAATTGAAATGGGAGTAGCTATACTAGTAGCAGGAGTGTAAATGAAAGGAGAGGAAGTTGGAATTAATTGAAATGATGGATGCATAACCCTTCCCTCCCACGCTACTCCCCACCAAGGTGGATGGAGAACAGAAATGTGGGTGAAAGGAGATCGCAGTGGGTACAATATAGCTTATAATTTATCAATGATCACAAGGTTATCACAAGGGTGGAAGGGTGAGGAAAGGAGGGAAAAAAGAGGGGCTGATAATAAGAGCACAAACAAAAAGTAAATGTTTAGAAAATGATGATGGCAACATATGTACAAATATGCTTGATTCAATTGATGCATTTAGTTTTATGAGTTGTGAGAACCCCAATAAACTTATCTTTAAAAAAAAGATCCACTTGAATATAATTGCAAATGTAATTTGCTGTGAAACAATAAGAATTTCACTATAGAAGAAAACATAAAGACCTAGAACCTGCTCTAAAAAAGATTTCATCAAAAGAGCTAAAAGAGAAACTACAGATTGGGAAAAATAGTCAGTAATAATTTCTCAGATAGAGGGTTAATCTCCACAATCTACAGAAAACTATAACATCTTTACAAGAAAAATACAAATAACCCAATCAAAAATAGACACAAGACATGAAAACATCATTTACCAAAAATGACATACAGATGGCCAACAACCATCACTAGTAATAAAATGAACACAACTTAAAACAATAAGGAAATCCACTGCAAACTGACACTTTAGCAAAATTCAATGAAACAGAAAAATAATACATTCTGGAAAGGAAGCATAGAAATCAGATTGCTTTTACCTTACTGACAGAATTGTAAAATTGTACAACCACTTTGGAAACCATTGTGGAATCTCCTTAAACAACAGTAAATACAAATACCTTGTGCTTCCATGTGGGAAACAGAATTTGGAAGAGAGTGTATATGGATACAGTCTCAACCTTTATACATTAAGGAATCTGATTCTATCTAGATCCCTCCCATCTGGTTTTGTATGTGCCTTCCTCTCACATGTATGTCTCGAGTGCTGCCCATTCCCATGTGTATAGACCCCTAGCTTATCCCCCTCCCATTATCTGTATGCCTCTTGTACAACCCATGCCTGTGATGTATGTGCTTACCATGGCTTGCTTGCCTGAGGTCATAAAACTCTGAGAGTCAATAAAATATGGCTGAATTCTAGTTCTGGTCATCATGGAAGATGACGATTCCTACCATGCTTTACCTTATCTGATGTCTCTTTAATTTACTTCTCAACTACATAATCGCCACTTCGACACATTCTGTTGTGGGCAAGCTGATTCCTGACAATCTAGCAATTTCTCTATTTGGAATATATCTTAAAGAACGAGTAATGCCACATGAAATGCATATGAACACCTATATTTCCTGCAGCAATTTCCGAAATAACAGAATGGAGACAGTATAAACTACAGAACAGTGGCTCTCAACGTTCCTAATGCTGTGATCCTTTAAAACAGTTCCCTATGCTGTAGTGACTCCCAACCATAATTTTTTTTGTTACTGCTAGATAACTATAATTTTGCTGCTGTTATGAATCAGGTCACCCCGGTGAAAGGTCATTTGACTCCCAAAGGGGTCTTGAACCACAGTTTGAGAACCGCTGCTATAGACGAAATGTATAAACAAACTTTGGTATATCCATACAATGGAATATTATGTACCAATACAAACAATGAAAATGCTCTTAACAATAAAAAAATGAACAAAACTAGAGAACATTATGTTTAGCAAACTTCGTCATTCTTACAAAGAAATATTTTATCAGTTAAGAGAAAATTAAGAGAAAAAAAATTAAAGAGAAAGAAAGAATTGTGTTTTTTAGACAAAAAGAGAGGCTTTGATGACTCTGTGGAATCTGGGACAAAGGGAGAAGTGAGAGATGAGAAAGAGGTTACTGAGGAAGGAGGGAGGAAGTGTGCCATCAGAAGCAGAAGACAGCCACATCTAAGGGAGATTTAATGAGATGTCCTTGCTGATTTCCTTTGGTGAAATGGGCTGTGTAACTACCATAGTGTGCTTCTTTAAAAAAGAAAGAGAAATCCCTCAAGATATCTTGCCCCTTAGGCCTAACTAAATATTTGTCTGAGTTGCAAAAACAAGAAGAAAAGTAAAACTGAAATGCACTGGCTGTCTGCAGAGGTGCATAAGTTTCTTTCAAATGTGTGAAGAAGAAAAATCAAGGATTTCAGTCTGTGAGTGGAGTCAGTGAACAGTGAATAATTTAATGTTTTATTTCTAAAATCTCTACAGAGAGAACAAAGCATTATTCTGGACCTGGCACTCAATTCCTCTTATCATCAACACATCCCACTCGTTTAGCAATTTTATAAAAATTAATTAACCAAATTGTCACATTCCTGTTATATCTCACATTTTACTTAGCTTTTCCTGGCTTTTACCGAAGTTGGTTTTTCTTGCTCAGGATCCCAATCAAAAGGACATTCCATGAAACAGTTCATGAAACCAACCATTGATTCGGTAAAAGAAAGGCTGCATAAAAGAAAAATTTCAATGAAATGTTTCCTTTCTCATTAGTTCTTGCCTTTGTAAGAATTATGGCAGAAAATCCTGTAGTAGATGTCAATCACAGTTGATGCATCATACCTAACATCTTTATGTGTCAACTTTTATTTCCTTCATTTACCACTGAAATCCTCATCTTCCAACTATGGGTCTGGAGACCCTATTCTTGGAAATAAAGGTTTAGCTTTCAACTTTTAAAATTGCTGCTCTCAGGTGTTTCTCCAAAATGCTTCTGAACAAGCCTGATTCCCCTCCAAACATCCCTGAGAGGCCAAAGAGCAATGAAGTTCAAATTTCCTAAAAATGCTCTACATGGTAATCTTATGCTAAACAATTGACCTCTACTGTCTCATTTAACTCTCTCAACCAAATGTGAGCTAAATTATATTTTTAGAAAATAGTTTAAATATTATTCATTCAGGCCAACCAGGAAGACGTATAGAGTAAGTCCTTTCTCAATAATTTAGACTGCCTTTGATGGAGCTCTAGATTAGGGATGTGCTAGGGTTCTCTAGAGGAACAAAATCAGGACACTTATGATTGTAGATAGATAGGTGATAGATAGATGGTAGATACAAAGTAAGAAATAAACAGTTAATTAGTTCACAGAGCATTACAAATGACAGTTGATCTCACTTTCATGAGACAGTGAATAAATATACTAGCAACCCTTCAACTCATGAGGACTGCTGGGTACAAGGTGAAGAAGCAAACAGTTGAGTCTTCAGTAGGGCAATCCAAGTAGTCTGGTCACAGGCAGCAAACCACAGGGCAGCTAGCCAACAGTCAGCCAGATGACAGGGTCCTACAGTCCCCAAGGAACATCAAACTATAGTGATGCAGTCCATGGGATGGGTGTCTCACAGGTGGCATAGCTCACAAATTGAGGCAGGGAACTAGCTAACATAGCTAAACACTATTCCAATCATCAGAGATCAAGGGACAGGTAGGTGAGCCTCAGGAAGCCATTTACCTCTTTGCCCTTCAATTACACCGCAATCTAATCAACCCCACATATGTTTATTGACCAGGTTGACCCAATAAACCTACCTATCACAAGGGATTTTAATGACTTTTGAGATGGTTAATAGAACTGATCAGGGAATTACTAATCTATTATTATTACCAATATTACAGAACAAAATTATCACATATTTTGAGTAACATTTTTATTATTTTCTCCCTATGTTTTGTACAGCAATACAACCAACATATATGCATACCTAATATTACTTCTGAGAAACTTAATTCTAAATTAAGTTTAGAATTAAATTTCAAATAGCAAACTTAATGCTTTTAAAATGAAAATCCCTTTAGTACTCGTAAAGCTGATAAGGTACAGATTTTCATTCACAAATTGGTGACATTAAAATTTGATTCTGTTCCATGCTAGCTCTGGTATCTGGGACACAGTACTTTTTTCAACTTTAGTTTCCTCGTGTGAAAAACTAGAACTACATCAATGATAATGGGTTTCAGTAAAGTTAAAGTGAGGTTCTTGGTTCCAAAGTTTGATATTGCATTTCTGTTTATTTTATTCGAAGCAACTTCTAAAGCCTCAATAAGCGCAGCTCTGGCAATTTGTAAGTAGTGTGAACCTAATCTCTCCCGCTTGTAGTATTAATTTCTATTGAACTCACAAATATAGTCTGTTAATGGACGTTAAATCTTGATTCCTGATATTGCATTAGAATTATGAACTCAGTTCCCCTTAATAATGTCATGTTCTTTAGATATAGAAAGGATTTGTAGTTTTAGAGGCTTGTTTATGGATACAAAAGAGATCCCAATATCAAATTAATTTAAGAAGGAAGTTGATTAAGTCCTTAAAAGGACAAAGACAACACAAAGATATAGAGACATCGTCCATTTGAGGGGAGGCCATTAGCACAAGGCTAAAATGGAATGTGAGATTCAGAGTCAGGGTGCAAAATAAATAGAGCATGGAACAAAAGGAATTATCTCATATTTATGATTGGTGGCAGATTAGTACATTACAGTTACAGATGGGCCAACAGAAGCAAAAGAGGGACCGTGAATGGGATGCTTACACTGCTATATAGAATGTTTTACAAAACTGGTCCAGGGCCTTCGGATCAAGGCAGTCAGAACAAAATTGATAGGGTCTGACTCATGACTATGCAACCCCCTCTACTCATGTGGATACAAAGCCCCAGTAAAATGATCTCCATGAAAGACACAGCCAAGCAAGGCCCTAGAGAGGGACTGCCCCTCCCTGGGCTAGCCTGAGAACGGTGGAAGCAATCCACTTCCCAATGTACTCTGCTTTGGGCCAGAATTATCTGTAACCATGGTCAATGATCAGAAAAAAAAGTCAATTGAGGTATAATCTACATAAGAGCTTTACAGAAGGATTTGGGGCTGTCACTGCCACCCATTGGCCTTTGCCAACCAGGCCACTCAGTATTTAAGATCTAATGCAGGCTACAAGTTTAGATTTGATCTCAAATGAATTCTTATTTTTCCCTCAAATAGATCCAGTTGCCCTTCAGTGGAATCTGATTCACAACAATCTATGTCTGTCAGAAGAAAACTATGTTCCTTAGGCTGATGCTTTCTGAATTTGGTTGGCAAATTTTCTTTCCCATGTGTCTCAGGGTGGATTTGTAAGGTTTCTTGAGTGGATAATGCCTCCGTTCTAGACTTCATACGATGAAAAATTCACACTGAATTCTCTGTAATGCAAGTCTGTTTTATGAAGAAGAGGACAAGTTTCAGGTTTCACAGTCTCAAAACGTTTACAACTGGGCATGAGCAACTGTGTGGAAAAGAGAACCCACATGAGCAGAAATGGCATGAGTCGGGGACGTCAGGGCCCCTGGGAGTCAAAGGATCAAGGGGCAACACTGCAGGCATGACAGCACGGGGACAGAGAAGATAGGGAAAAGAAAGAGTGCCATTGATTTCAGCCCACCTCCTGGCTGAGAAAGGCATGGTTGAAGGAATAGGTTGACCACATTGGCTGGTTTGAGCTCACCTGAGTGATGTCATGAGTCTGGGCCTAGTTTGCACTGCCCAGGCGAAACTCCCACCTGGCTCTGGAGCTTGAGTAGATGCATGCTCAGGTTGGGATCTTCATGGGCATCGAATGGTTGCCTGCTTTCCTTCCAACCTTCCAACCTGGGGATCTTTGCAGACATGGAAGGGACAATCTCACCTGTCCCTAAAACTAGCTTCCTCATAGATTCAAACCTCATTGTTTTTTGGTAGTCATAAGCTTTAACTCTTTGCACTCCCCATACACCTCTCTCTTTCAAATACTCCCATCATTAGCTCCTTGATGGTGGACTGCAATCTTAAGCCGTCTAAATCAACACTTAACTTATCCCTCTTGTTGAGGGATTAGCAGCCCTGGTATGTTGGCCTGTAGTCAGCAGTTTAAAAGCACCCTCCGCTCTGAGGGAGAAAGATGAGGCTGTGTATTCCTGGAAGCAGTTCCAATGTTGGAAATGCACAGGGAAGTTCTACTCTGTCCTATAGGATTGCTATGAGTGATGGGAGGGAGTTTTTTTTCCCTCTTCGTTATTATTATTTTAGTAATCAGTGTTTATTTATGTTGCTAGGCAAATGTTAAATATTTTTAGAGATTAAATATACTGCTGTAAAATTCATACAATATAGACCTGATTTTACAATAGCATTTTGTGTTAACAAAACACATCAATGGAAATTATTAGAGTCGAGTTCTGAATATAGCACTTATGAAGAAGTCTTTTTCTTAGGAAGAATATTTTTGTTGTTTTGAGTGAGTCAGCACTGCTGATGGCAGCGAGTTTTGTTTTGAGTTGAGAGAATTATCTGGTGCAATTTCTGTTCAAATATAGTCTTTGTTTATGTTTCCCATCAGTGGTGCATTGCAGAGGTTTGTTTTAACTGCTCAAGTAGAGGAACCGGTTACTCTGATAGCTGGAAAAAACTGAAACCAGATCGCATACTGTTTTCCTTGTCTTACATTAATGTACCTTTTTTTCCTGATTAATCTTTAACTGTGCCCCTAAATACATCACTCCCAAATCTCTACTATGTATTATGCTTTCATACTTACTTGTGTATTGTAATTTAATGTACATTTCCTTTTGAAAAGAAAAAAAAAAACCTTCCCCACTTGTCTTATTTTCAGAAAGGTTCTATCTACCTCACGCTGGTGCCTTCCCTGCCCCCTCTTTTTCATACTCAAATATCTTGAAATATACGATGATATAGGGGCCTGCTCTTCCTGATATGCTTGTTACCCTTTAATCACCTGCATACCTTTAGTTTATAGTGCTGTTGGAAATGTTGAGGATTTTTAGTAAAACTATTGATGGTGTTTTTCACTTGAAATAATTTTTTCTCCTGGGAGCCTGTTCTTAGTCACTGGTAGGTTCTATATTACCTTTTCTTGTAGTCAGTTCTCAGTCTACTCTCCAAGTTGCTACAGATTGAAGAGAACTCCCTATGGTTAAACTGTAATTACATCTTAGGTCAGAAGAATCATTACATATTTGACATGAAAGAACAATGTAAATTCAAGCTTACAATAAAAATTTCATGACCATTAGTCCTAAAACCCCATGCCCAAGATTTTATATCTGAAACTATCAACGGGATAGTGTCAATATTATTGGCACTAATATTTTGCTGAATTACAAATGGAGACGTAGATGAACAATGGACTCCTAATGGAGAGGAGTATAGCTTGAATGGACCAGCCTCTCTGCAAGATGAAAGACCTGAGAATCGGTTCTGCTACAGGTGAAGTATAAACCAAACTCATTGCAATTGAGTCCATTGAAGGTCCAAGTGACCCAGTACGACAGGATAGAATTGCCACTGTGAGTTCTGTGAGACTGTAACTTTTTAAGGAACTAGAAAGCCCTTTCTTCCATGGAGGGGCTGCTGGTTCTGAAATGCTGACCTTTCAAATGAAAGTCTAACAGGCAAGCACTCTGCTGTCTAAGAAATCCTTTGTGGTAGTTCCAGGTAGTCTTGCAGGATTTCTCTGAGCCAGAATATACATAAGAAAACACAAAAATAACATCATAAATGAACATAATATGAACACTTGGTCAAGGAAAGGAAGCTTTTAAATTTTCATTATAATTAATTTGTTGTAAGTTTGGAGATAGTTGATTTGTTTCTATTAGAATTTAGTTAATTTTTTTATTTTCATGATCTTTACATTATAAAGTAAACTAGATAGATTATGATATATACAATATGGGAGAAAAATTTTGAAGAGTTTTGACATAAAGAGTCATAAAGTAAAAGAAAATCCATTGAAATCAGACACAGAATGGGAGTGAATGGGACACACAAAAATAGAGGATAAACAAAATAATATAAGAATGACAAAACATTTTCCAAAGAAGTAGCTCCAAATTAAAGAAATAAAGTGTTTCCGTGTGTAAGACAGATAAGGCTTTGTGTCAATTCTACTCTAGGATTCTCAATAGTTTGATAATTGAGGCATTGACCATGATACACATGTAAGAAGTCAAACAGTTGTTGGAAGATTAGGGTGGAGTGTTGTGCCCTTAATCAAGTCAGCGTCCTAAGGAAATTCAAAAGACATTTCATCAGGGATGGATCTTACACCTATTTAAGCAGACTGTGGAAAAGTACATGTCTTCTTCTTAGTCTACATACTGCATCTATGACACCCACATCTGATTCTTCAGACTTCAGCCAATGACCACCACATTGTCTGATGACATCCAGAAGCCTGTGGTCTTCCTCTTTCCATGTACATCTTCTTGATTGACCAGCACATCAGGCATTGAATAAGAGTCAATAAGAGCATGCAGTTTAACATCTGCCCCACAGACTTAAACAAGACTTTATTTAACCACTGCTACAACTGTGTAAATCACCTGCTTGATATAAATTTAAATACATGGATATATTGATTTACTTTTCTAGTGTACTGGCCATAACACAATATTACTGAGCTAGAACAATTTTTTAAATTTATCCTCAAATGTGTTTATTCTAAAAACAAGTTAATTGCACATTGATTGCTATATAATGTTTTTAGTATTTTCAGACCAATTATGAAAATTCTCTAATTCTATTTACATATTATTTCACTGCTAGTCTATATTTCCTGTATAATTTGTTCATTAAATTTCTTCAGAAAGCTGGGTTCTCAGAAGAAAGACTCTAGAGAATTTTCCCTATTCTTCCATAATTCTGCTTACCAGATTTTTGAAAATCCTGTGGCTTCATTCCAAAAATCCACACTCACTTCCCCTGACTCAGAGTTGATTCATGTTGATCTCCAGGGGGTCTTCTAAGACTGTAACTGTTTACAGGGATAGAAAGTTCAATCTTTCTCCTGCCTACCTGTGGGGGGTTCTTGCAGATCATATCACAACCCAATGTAAAATGACTTTTCCACCACCTCATTAGATAATCCCAATCTTCCTGTTTCTTTATCTATTAGCTTTTTCACATTGCTTCCCACTCTTTAAGTCATGTTGCACTACGGCAAATAATTATCTTTGCTGGATCATAACTCTTCACCAAAAATTTGCCATTTTTAAATCCTGGATGGGTTCAATAAAACCTGAATATTTTATTATATTTCCCTCTTATTACGTGACAATTATAGTCCATTGTTTGAAAAGTCCAAACCTGATTCATATAGACCAATTTGTTTTGTTTTGTTTTGTTTTTTGTGGGGGAGGGGGTATCACTGCATTCTGGTGGAAGTAGGAGGCCCAGCCTTGCTCCTAGAGAGCTGCTGCTGGATTTGAACCGCCAACCCAGTGGGCCGCAGTCCCGCACACAACCACTACACCACTGGGGCTCAGCCCACATAGACCACTTGGATGTAGATTTATCTGCTAATCATTAAAAAATTACCCAGACTAAATTCTAAGGTGACAGATAACATCTGCTGTTATTCAATATACATCAGATGTAATTATTGATTAAGAATCAAATAACTCAATTTGAAAAAAAGCCCAATAAAAATCTGTGATAAGTGCAAATAAAATATGGTTGTTTAGTTTAATTTCAAATACATGCTATCAGGGCTGAGCCCTGGTCAACCATGTAGTGGTTGTATGCGGGACTGTGGCCCATTGGGATGGAGGTCCAATTCCAGCAGCAGCTCCACAGGAGCAAAGGCTGGGCCTCCTATTCTCACCACCAAAGTGCAGTGATGCACAATCAAATAAATGCTATTTCCACTACAGCTTTGATGATTTGATGTTTCTTCTCTATTATGTGTTTTGACCTTTATACAACAAAGACTTACTCTCCCTAAAAAAAAAAAAAAAAATCAGATTAAAAAATTCATTTTACTGGGTGCTCATACAACTCTTATCACAATCCATACATTCATTGGTTAATCACATTTGCACATTTGTTGCCATCATCATTCTCAAAATATATTTTATACTTGAGCACTTGGTATCTTCTCCTAATTTTTTCCTTTCCCTCCTCCCCCTACTGCCCTTACAAACTGTTGATACTTTATAATTTTTTTTCATGTCTTATACTCTTCAATGTCTCCCTTCACCCACTATATTGTAGTCCATCTCCCAGGGAGGGGGTTATATGTAGACCATTGTGATCAGTTCCCCTTTCTGCCCCACCTTTCCCTTCCCCTTCTGGTTTCTCTAATCTCAGTATTGATCCTCAGTCCTGGATTCCCTATTTCCAGCTCTGATCTGTAATAGTGCAAATCCTCTGGTTTAGTCATATTTATAAGGTAGAATTGGAATCATGATAGAAGGGGAAGGAAGCATTAAAGGACTAGAGTAAAATTATGTTTCATCGGTACTATACTGCACTCTGACTGGCTCATCTCCTCCCTGCAACCCTTCTGTAAGGGCTTGTCCAGTTGAAAAAGCACAGATTGAGAGGAGTTGCAAGATAGTGTCAAAGTCGAATCACTCACCCAGTGCTCCCTTTGTTAGATAAAAAAATTAAGAGGTAAAGTAGCTAATATTGGGAAGCCAGGTGCTAGAAATATAATTCCCAGTATGCTAGGACTTGTGGTTCAGACTTCCCCTTATAATTTTTACCCACTGAATGATTCAAGGGCTTATCTTACACTCTAAGTTTACCGTATCTTTCCCTGAGCTCTCCATATCCCTCACCAAGTCAAGTGGGATGGCATCCACCAGTCATTCCTGTGCCCAAGATTCAGATCCACCAGTGTGCAGTAATTTCCCCAGCTTACTGTCTAAGGATGGGCATAATCCCAGATCGGCAGAAGGCCTCAAAAACTATTTACAAGAGTTCCCCTGGTGCTTCCCTCTCTGCTTCCCACTCAGGTCATGCATTAGCAGCCTGCGCTCCTCCCACCCTACCCAGGAAGAGAGTGACCACAATTGCCACCCCCTTTCTCCTTTTGAGAGACATATATCATAGTGGGTAAACTAAGGTAGCTAGACACTAATTTACTACAATGAAAGAACCACTAGGTTATTTAACCACAGCAGATCTCAGATCCTGGAGCATAGCATATGGAGCCACTCAGGAGTGAACCAGGAGAGCAGCCAAGAGAATTCAGCCCCATGATCCCAAAACCCTCTTAGCCAATTGAATTCCCCTTTCTGGGGGAAAGTATGGTACTGCCCCCTTAACAGGCGCCCCTATAAACTTGTAAAATTTTTTTTCAAAACCTTAAAAGACACAGTCCTACCAAAGATATTTTCATTTTCCTAGCTTTGAAGCAAAGCAACCACCCACCACCTGGTTCACTAACAAAGTTTTAACATAACAACACAGGACAATTCACCAGGAATTAAAGTCCACAGTCTCCACCAAAAATAGGTTTTACAAGCTCGTGCTTGACAAATGGTCTTGGAAAGACTGTCCAAAGACCACACAATAGTAAGTCAACAAAACAAGCCTTCGGCTTAGTGAGACCTTGCTATACTTCACCCCCTAGGCTAATTAGATAGGTAACAGAAACAGACCAACCCCCACACTCCCACTTGACCACTTCCACAATCCCCAACCGCTTTGACTTGATTCAACAGAGGCATATTATATCCATATAACTCATTCAGTCACAAGAATATGAATCTCACAGCTGTACAGGACACCAAAGCATCCCCCAGCCTGAATTTCACCCTTCTCTTACAACCTACAGACAATAAGGAAGAGAAACATCATGCCACCAAAAACATTCCCTACATAAAATATAGGTGCAACAAGTAACCTTAATGGACCCACCATACTCCTGCTCTACCTCAACCATGATAACATCTGGAAAAGGCCAACAACACTCAACTACCTTTAAACTCATCAAGTAAAATTGAAGCTTTGTAGGAAGAGAGCCAACACCGAGAGCTGGAGACAGAGATGCAACTTGAACTTGCAGCATAGTCAGCCTCAGATAGTTGGGATTCACCACATTGGGGTAACTTCTTGCCCCTGACAAGGTAACTAGCAAACATGGGGTTCCACTAATCTACTCTGACCACCTTCAGAACAGAAGCCCTACCTCACAGGGGAACCAACAATAATAGGTTATATCTACCTTGGGATTGTATATAAGGAGAGAACTTGATGTTTTACAGCAACCTGTTATAAAGAGGCCTTCTGTTATAAACCTACATTATTAAAGTTCTGCACACCTTTTCACAATTTACAGGTTCAATAAGGGACCCTGATGGATTTAACAGACTTATCACTTACCCTAACCACCACAACATCTAGACATCTAGAACCTACTTTCTGAACCTCATCAAGATCTATTCTCCACCAACTTGGTACTGTTGCTAGTGATCAGAGCCTGTGACCAGTCCATGATCAAGTCCTTTGAGGAGTTCCCTCCTCCACTAAGGCCAATGAGCACTGGCTCATGCGGTGTAGGATCAACCTGCCTAGCAATGCTCTTGATTCATGTGATCATCTGATCCACCCTGCTTTAGAGAGCCCTTCAAATAAATAATTAAAGTTGTCTAGGGACAGAGTCAACCCCAATGAGATAAAAATACAGCTCAAACCTGCAATGCAGCTTACCCCAGGGAAATTTTAAAATCATCCCTTCAAGACTCAGAAAGAAATCACAGGGATCCTGGACTCACATTAAACTGACACTGAACTCCACCAAACTGCTACAAAGACAAAAATCTACATTAGCTGCTACCACAAGAAAGTAATAAAACAAAACACAATGTATGAGGAGGACGTGAACCTAATAATACACATAGAAGAACATATTTTGACCTGCCACAGAAAGAAATATACAGTGTACTGCTGCTTAAAGTCTTATAGCATATAATGGAGCAAATACAAAGGATGAAAAAAGAGAGGGAAAAAAAAAGAGAGGATAGAATCCACTTACGTAAGGAAATACAAGAATTAAGGACAAACACAAAAGAGGCAAAGATAATGGTTACATAACACTCTTACTAACAGGCTGGATGAGATGGAAAATAATATTAGTTGCCTGGAAGACAGCCAAGTCAAATTCAATAAATGCAAAAAACAATCAGACAAGATAATCAAAGAAGCTGAAGAAAACCTGAGAGCAATGAACTATGCTGGGAAGAGAAACAATATTTGAGCAATAGGGTTGCCAGACAGAAAAATGAAAAATTGGCCAAAGCTGGCAAAGGAGTTTCTAGAAGAAAACCCTTCTACTTTAATGAAGGAGAATTAGGCAATCATCTAGAAAGAAGAGAGGACACCAATTAGAAACAACCCCAAGAATACACCAGGTCATATAGTATTCAAATTATTCAACTTTGAGGAAATGGAAAAAAATCATAAGAACAGTCAGTGATATAAAAAGGTAGTCACCTCTCAGGACAATCAGATAACAACATGTTCAGCCTTATCAGCAGATATTGTTAGGAGACAACAGAGTAGCATTTTTTGAAAGTTGAAGGTAAGTAATCATAACCCAAGAATGAATCCCATCTCTCTCTCTCTCTCTCTCTCTCTCTCTCTCTCTCTCTCTCTCACACACACACACACACACACACACCACTGCTAAGGAGGGAAGAAAGAACATGTCTATCACAAATGTTTGAGATGACAGCAAAGCATCCACAGATGAATATAAAAGCTTTGATCATTAATGGTCTGAACTCCCCTCATCAAAAGACAAAGGTTAGTAGACTGGATTAGAAAACAAATCCCAGCAATCTGTTGTCTGCAAGAGACACATCTTAGGCTCACAGACAAAAGCAAGTTAAGGATCAAAGGTTGGTGGAAGGTATTTCAAGCTAATGGCTCTCTGAAAAAGGCAGACACTATTCTAATCTCTAACAAAATCAATGTCAAGGTGCAGGACACAACAAGAGATAAGTATGGGCATTATATAATGCTTAAGGGATCAATAGAACAAGAGCCAGTGAATATGAAAAACATTTATGTGCCCAAGGAGAGAACTGTCAAATATGTCAAACATATCCTTCTAAAGATTAAAAAAAAAATTGTAGGATCAATAGTCATAGTAGGAGACTTCAATATACTACTCACTGGGAAAAAACTTAACAAGGAGGCTACAAAAATAAACTCTATAATTAGATGGCTTGATATACATGTTCAGAGCTATTCATCCAAGTGCAAAATAACCACATTGTTTTCAAAGGCAAATGGCATATATTCAAAAATAGATCACATGCTGGGACAGAAGTCAAGTCTGAGAAAATTCAAAGATTTAGGCATCACTTAGACTTCCTTTTTTGATGATTATGATATAGAACTGGAAATCAATTAAAGTGAGGAGGGGTGAAATACTTGGAGGATGAATAACTTACTTCTTCATAAATATAAACTATTGCCTCAAATTAGAGATGAAATTAGTTTCTAGAGAATGAGAATACATTGTAACTAAATCCATTGGAAGAAGATGCTTGATAGTAATAAATGTGTATATGAAGAAGGAAGAGAAACTTAAGATGGATACACTGTCACAGAACGTACTGTAGTTGAAACAGTCATAGGAATAATTCTTATAGTAGCAAAAGAAAAGAAATTATAAAACTAAAGGAAGAAATAAATGAGTTGAAAAAAACAAAATAAAATTATGAAAATAAATGCAATCAAGGCTGGATCTTTGAAAGGATTACCATATGTACTCAAGTATAAGCCAACCTGAATACCAGCTGATTCACCACAAAAACTCCAATAAAAATGTGCTAAAAAAACTCGACTTATACCTGAGTATATATTGTAAGAGAATCAGCAAACCATTGCTGATAACAAAATATAGGAATAACAAAATAACAAAATAACAAAATATAGGAAAGAGCAGACTTCAATATCCAGATGGAGGGATCAAATAGGGGTAACACAATGGACCCAATGAAATTAAAAGACCAATTACACAGTACTATGAAGGACTGTATTCTAAGGAATGCAACAATGTGGAAGACATGGACAGTTACCTGATAAACAATCTCCAGATTATTTATATAGACATGAAGAACTTGGACAGACTCATAGCAAAAGAAGAAATAAATAAGGTTATCAAAGAACTTCCAACAAAATAAAAAGCCTCAGCCCAGATGGCTTCCCAGGAGAATTCAACCAAGTATTCAGAGAAGAGTTGACACCAATTCTACCCAAGCTCTTCCATAACCTAGAGGGCAATAATCCCCCCCAAACACATGTTATGAATCTCTGATAACACTGATACCAGAAGCAGGCAAGGAGCAGACAATAATAGAGATATCTCTAGCAAATATCACTGAAAAGTCATTAACAAAATAGAAGAAAAATTTATTTGATACAAAATAGAAAACAAAGTTATTTAATAAGAATAATCCATCATTGCCAAGTAGAATTCATACCAGCAATGCAGGGATCATTGAGCACCTGAGAATTCAACATTATCCAACATATCAACAAGAAAATGTGGGAACAGGCCTGGCACATGGGGAGGTGAGGGATACGCAATCAACAGCTGATGAGCACACAGGCTCTGGATACCATTATCAATGGCCCAGATCTAACTTTATTACAGCTTTGGCAAGGCCTATTATGCCTTATTAACCAATCAAATAACTTTTTTCACCAATTTCTTTGTTTCTAAATACATCCTCATAAGGTTACAGGTTTATAAAATGAAAGCTAATAGGACCACACTGTAGAATCTGTAAACGAGGTGCTTCTGGCTGAGTTATGTAAATATGATGTAGCTGTCTGAGCCAACCTGTGCATAATCTTACAAGACTATTTTGTCCAATCACATTACAGGGCCAACCATCCAATTGCATTGCAGTATCATACCATCCAATTGCATTACAGGATCTTACTGTCCAATTGCATTACAGGAATTAGCCGTACTGTGGGGAAGCTAGAAGCATTCTTATAGACTGTGTTTCAGAGGTCAAAGTGTAACTTTGTCAGGTGAGCTTGCCTCAAAACTGGAGTTTTTCCCCAAGAGTCATAAAAACACAGGATACCCTACAGCTTCCTCAACACTCAAGACCAGAATATTCCAGTAGAGTTGGAAGTGCAGCTTCCAGCTTCCAGTAAGGGTGCAGATTGCTACTCAGTGGCTTCAATACTGCTCCAGGAGATGCAGAAGTATACAGTTTCTATGTCTCTTCCCCAGATCTACAGGTCCTGCTAAGAGCACTTACACAAAAAAAGGATGAGAACCACAGGATAATATCAATTGATGAAGGAAAAGCAATGGACAACATTCAATACCCGTTCCTACATAAGATACACAAGAACAAGATAAGACTGGAAGGAAATTACTTCAGTATAATTAAAGCTATCTATAAATAGCCAATAGCCAACCTTACAATCAATGGAGAAAAGATGGAAACAATCTCACTGAAAAGGGGAACCAGAAGAAGATGTCCCACATCCCGACTTTTATTCAGCATCCTTCTAGGGGGTCTTAAGTAACAGCGTCAAAGGTATACATATGGGGAAAGAATAAGTGATATCATCATTATTTGCTGATAAAATGATTTTTCATATTGAGAACCCCAAAGACTCTATAATAGGGATGCTGGATACTATAGAGAAGCATGATAGCAGGATGCAAGATCAACAAGCAGAAGTAATTTGGATTGCTACAAACATCCTTCACAATAGCCAAGCATAAGTTGAAATTTCTAGTGTGTCAGAGAGTGTGCTCTAGAGAAATAAAACCAGGACACTAGTAATACTCTTTATATATTTATATAGAGAGAAGGGTATATAATATAAGAAACAATTAGTTATCTATAAAGCAGTACAAATTGCTCAGTGCAACTGACTTGCGTGAGATAGCTAGAAGACTGGCAGTCTTTCAAGTCTTGAGGGCCGCTGAGTAGTCCTCTGTAGAGCAATTCAGGCTATCTGGTCATAGGCAGCAAATAGAAGAACAGGTCACCAACAGTCAGCCAGATGACTGAGTCCAACAGTTCCCAGCTCAAGAGATGTATATCTCAGGAGTGTGGCGATACAGGACTTAAAGGAAACTCAACTCCCAATCTCTCACTCCACGATTAGGTGCCCCATGGGTAGTGTTGCTTGGAAGTCAAGGCACAGGACCAACAAGCAGCTGGCTGGTTCCAAGATCTAAAAGCAAGAGAGAGGGTGGGACTCTCTGAGCCCTTCCTAATCTCTGCCTTTCAATTCATCCCGTGAGTTCATTGGCTGTGCTGTCACAACAGATCTACAAATCTTCTGTGGCCACATTGGCATAACAAACCTACTGATCACATCTAAGGATATACCTATCCAAAAAAATTGAAATATTTTTATGAGGAAACCTACAGATCATTATTAGAAGAAACCAATAGTGACCTTCACAAATGGAAAAATATCCAATGCTCACAGATTGGTAGACTCAATATTGTAAATATATCAATCCTACCTAAGTCAATGAAATTCCAAGACAAATAGTAGCATCATTTTTCAAAGAAATAAAAAAAAAATCTGACTGTGAACTTATGGAAAGGAAAGAAGGCCAGAAATGGAAAAAAGAATTTCTCAAAAAGAAGAATAAAATGGTCAGGCATGCATTACTGATATTAAAATATAATATGTAGTCACAGTTATCAAAACACTTGGCACTGGTATATATACTTGGAAAAGTGGATAAGAACAGAAAATCCAGAAATAAAAAGAGGAGAATACAATAACTTATCTTTCATAAGGGTTTCCCCCACATCAAATGGGAAGCAGATGCCCTTTTAACCAATGGTGCTAGAAAACCTGGATATCAACATGCAGAAGTATGAAGCAAAACCCCTACCTCACCCCATACATAAGGACAAATTCAAGATGGATCACAGACCTAAGGTAAGACCACAAGCTTTCAGGATCATCAATGGAAAATGTAGGGTAAAGCTAAGAACCTTAGCACAGGGAATATATAGGCTATCAGCAAGAATGAAGGATACATGCCCAAAGGGAAAAAATATGCATGTAGCAAACAATAAACATAAAACACTTGTATGCATTGAAGGACTTTATCAAAAGAGTGATAACAGAGCCCTCAGATTAGGAAAAGATATTTAATAATGACATATCAGTCTTATCACTAAAATCTACAAAGCCTTGCAACCTACAAGAAAAAAAAAATGAATTGCCCTCTGAGGAAATGGGCTAACTACTTGAGTTAGTCCGGGTAGACTAGAGGAACAAATTTCAAAGACAGGCATATGGATATAAGGAATGGGTTTATATTCAAGAGGAACAGGACATTGAGAAAACATCCCAGCCCAGTCCAGATCAAAGTCATAAGTCCGATATTAACCCATATGCCCGAAATCAGTCCATAAAGTCTCCTTCCGACTCACGAAGTCACAGGTCAGTGGGTGCAGAGTCCCGGCACCGACAGGGGTCTCCACATGGGTCCTCGCTTCCAGGGCTCAGGGCCCATCAACAGCATCCTGTGGTGGCAGAAGCAACTCATCGCTGGCAGAGGCCTCCATGTGGCTGCCCTAGCCTCAGAGGTCTGGCTCCATCAGGGCAAAGCTGTGTGGTCTCTCCACCAGCTCCTCCAGTTTCTCGAACGCTGCCAGCTTGTCTAGTCCGTGATTAATCGTCTCTGAAACTAATTCCCAACAACTGGGGAAGATAGCTTCTCATCTTCACGAGGGAAATATCACGAGATTTCCCAGGACTCTCAGGTGAATGCCATGCCCACATAGAGGCCTCATGGACTACTCTATGGCTATCTCCAGATTAACAGGCTAGATTCCAACCCTACATTTCAATCATAAAATTAACATAAGCACATGACTGCCACACTCCTGAATGGCCAATAAACCTATGAGAAAGTGTTCCTGATCATTACCCTTGTGGGACATACAAATCTAAGCAACCATGAGTTTCCAGCTAACACCTACAAAAATAGCTAATTAAAAAAACAAAAAGTAACAAATAACAGAAAGGAAGAAATGTTGGAGGGAATGTGGTGAGATAGGAACTCTCATTCAATGCTGACAGCCTTGTAGCCATGTAGCCTTGGTAGAAAACTATGTGGCAATACCTAAAAACTGATGGAAATTGAGTTACCTTACAATGGACATATATCCAGAATATACCAGAATATTCAGAATATCCAGAAACAGACCACGACCCGTCACCTGTGCTCCAACTGGAAGCAACCTAAATTTCCATGAGTAGAAAATTAGACTAAAAATGCGAAACAGGAACTGGGAAAAAGTGATGTTATATTATAATCAATAACATGAAACAAAATGTGTATGAATTGTGGAATGGAAAACTGATTTGCTATTGTCTAATTTACAATACAACTGCAAAATTCTGTCACTATTTTTTTATATGGTGTACTTACTGCCAAATATAAAAACTGGCACAAATATGTGCCAGATGTCCATACCTTCTAAGAAAGCTAGGAATTATACAAAATATGCAATGATTTTTGTTTACTGTATTATTAAAATTCTAGTGGGTCAGAATTTTTTTTAAAACCTATGGTATATACACACAACGGGGTATGACACATCCCTACAAAGTAGTCATGAGAAGATGAAGCAACTCATACAATGGAAAGAGTTCTAGGATATTATGCTGAATGAAGGACAAGTACAGCGTGAGTCCACTGAGATAGATTTAAACAACAGAAAGAGCATGAGGGGAAATGTAATTATTGCATAGTTCCTGGACTGATGACCAGATAATCTGGCATGAGCCAAACCACACCCAATGATGTTTGCTATTTTTAAAAAAGGAAAAGAAAAGGAAAAAGATGCATATAACATAAGATTTTCTAGGACTAAAAACTCAGAGATGGGCAGCTAGATTCTTCTTCCTAGGTAGTTCCTCATCTGGAAGCCATATTTAAACCTGTTCAGGTTGAAAAATGCTACTGATATTTAAAATATCACAATAAGACAGATTGACAAATTAAAACCTTGGTGGCATAGGACTTAGGCATTGAGCTGTTAATTAGTCATACACAGGCCTGGAGTCAACTCCATCAATCGATATAATTTCTACTCCTGTAAAGATTTAAAGCCTCAGAAATTAAGTTTGCTATTTTTGTATACTCGCGTTAGCACTTTGCTTTGTTTGTGGTTTAGAAAATCATATGGCTGTTTAGGTTCGCCATCGGTTTCCTCCTGAGGTAGTGGCATAAGTATATCACCTGTGCATCTGAGGAACATCAAGATGAACTTCAATCCTCACTGGTTAAGAATAAAATGAAAATGTGATGAGAAATAGTAAAAATGAATATTACGGGAAGATCTTAGGTTAGATAATAGATAATATGACATCAGATATCCTGAGATCTAATCCTAAATCTACTTTTAATTTTGTGCTGTGGTTACCTCCACTCAAAATAGTTTTGACTCTGAAACTGTGAAGTTGGATAATTGACTAGAAAAGCTATTCTAAAATGTATTTTATTATTTAAGATTCATTTGAACGAGAGAGGTTTTAGATATTGGAACCATATTGACAATGGACCGTTTTGACAATTGTGACACTACTGTGACAGTAATACGTACTTAAAGAATTACATGCACAGTGTATGATTTTTTATAGTTATTCTTCTATCTCCTTTTGTTGATGCAAAATTTGAATATCTCTAGATTTTTTCACCCCTATCTTTAAATTTTTAATATAATGTCTGACCCCTTTTGTAGAATAAAGTACTCTCAATTATATATCTATTCATCTCATTTGATCTTAAATTTATTCTAAATAGAAAGGTGATTCGTACTCTAGCAAACATTTCTAACATCCAAGTTGTAAGTTCTAGGTAAAGATAAGATTCTCCACTGCTGGTAATTGGATTCACAGTGACTTTTACCCTACCACAGAACAAGGCAGAGCTGTAGAAGGCCCTCACACTTGTGCTGCAAGAAAATATTAGAAACAAACACAAGAACTTGATAAAGTAGTCATGAAGACAGACCATGTGTAAAATGCTAAGTATGAAAACTCACTAAATTAACAAAAGGGTTGAGTTCTGATTCTGGTAATATAACAATTATTTTTCCCCAAATTCTATCTCGCTGAGTTCTATTTTATTTCTCTGCCAAATTCAGCTAGTTAAACCTACCCCTTCTGCTGCAAAATGTGTCTTTTAGGTTAAAGAGGACAAGGAAATGTTACTTATAAAATATTTAAGAAATAATATGAGAGCAGTATACATCTAGCAGTGATATCAGTAGTTAATTGCAGGAAACAACCAGTTTACAAGGAGACATAATAGCTGCCAGTAATTTGCAGGATATGTAGAGTCACAAGGAATCCCATACATGAATGTGTTTTCCATTTAAAAGTAATATTATTTAAACATGGAGAGAATCCTAAGAATCAGACTGGTTATAGAAATGTGAGAATTACTAAGAAATAGTTTTATATTAAAGATCGCCTATTTTAGAAAACAATGGGTATATAATTAATAATAAAGTTTGGTGAAAAAAATCAATGATGAGCAGGGGATTAGTTGTAGATTGTTATATTTAATAATTTAACAGACTTTATTTATACCACCCATGATGTTCAATTTTTTTCTTAAAGGTATTTAAAATTGATCACTTCACATAAGAAAGGGAAAAATTACTATCTCAAAAAGAGGAATGTTGTGACCTCAGAACAAAAGGTAATTTTTACAATGAAAGGATATTTTCAATTTATCAATTTTATTTTATTTTATTTTGGAGGGGGGCGGGCATCACTACTCTCCGGAAGTGGGAGTAGGAGGCCCAGGCCCACTGCTGGAATTGAACCTCCATCCCAGTGGGCCACAGTCCCACGCACAACCACTATGCCACCGGGGCTCAGCCCCAATTTATCAATTTTATAACCAATCAATGATCTCATTCATTCTCATATTATTATATGATAGTGTAAATTTATGAATAAGGAAACACAGTTTAACATTTCAGTTTAGATGACTCAAAAGTCAAACCAACTACTATGGGGGTAGATGCCAATTCAGAGCGACCCTGCAGGACACAGTGGAAGAGCTCCTTTGAGTCTCTGTGATTGCGCGTCCTTATGAGGGTGGATTGCTTCATTGTGCTCCTGCTATGTGCCTACTGGGTTCTAACTGCCAAGCTTTTGATTAGCAGTCCAATTTGTAACCCACTCCCCCAGATTTCCCTGAATACCAAGAGTTATAGAATACATGGATGCTATAAAGGAAATGCTAGAGTAAGCATATATATAACTTTATGAAAGGGTTAATAGGAACTCAATAGATGGATCAAAGATGGAAAACATTTTTCTCATAAAGAAGAGCATTGTTAGTAAAAACATTGGTATTTTAACTAAGGTCTGAGCCAATTAGTGACCCTTCTGTAGCTTTATGCAAATAACCTCATATATTTATGAAAAAGTTTCTTAAATATCCATCTCACATTCTTGTGACAATAACATATAAAAGCACAGTTAGCATGACATTTAAAGCATAGTGAGTAAAAGATACAAGCAGATGTGTATAAATGACATAACTAAAGGTAGATATGTTCCAGAGACAAAAAGTACACTTTCTCTCATACTAATAACCTGAATTTATTGAAAAGCTTTATTGGAAGCTCTTTTCTATATTAATTTGGACACTAGGTTATTTAAAGCAAGAATTAGAGTAAAAATATTAGTTTGACATCTGATCCTGTAGTCCAAGGAGCAGAGCATAAAAGTATGCAATGGGAAGCTTGCTTAGGGAAAAGGTAATAGATACATGGATTATATAATTTTGTAGGTAATAGAGGTTGATAAAGTAGCATGCATTAGAGTGTTTGTGATACAGTGAAAAACATGTAAGGAGGATGAATCTTTGAGGCATGAAAGAAGCATCCCAAATACTGTAAGATACGCATTCCTACAGACTGAAAAAGAACTATTCGGGACATATTAAGAATGTAGTTGAAAAAAATAATTTTACCTTCTTTGATCTCTGATATCTAAAAACAACTGCTTATAAGGGCTAAAGTATTTTGCAAGGTGGTAGCAATTTAATTGAAATGCATGTAATACTTTCTTGCATAACAAATTAGAAGTGGGATGGAAAAACACAGCACATTATTTGCATTGTTTTGCAAGTTTTAAAGAGAGGATATTGGCTTTGTCCTCAATTGTTATGTGAAGAGTATTGATCTAAATGGGAGGTTTTGTAACAAAGCCAACCCCTGTCAAAAAGCAAATGCAAACTGCTGAAAGTAGCATACTAGGAGCACTCACTGACAAGAAGAAATATGCGAAGAGACAGATTTCCTTAAGGAAATGATGAATGGAGGCTTCAATTCTTGGTCTGGAAACTTTTTAGCCTGGCAAATAGCAGTGTTCCCTGAAAGAAAGAAAAAAAAACTTTCCTACTTGACTTTTATGTACCACTTCACACTTGCCTTTTTCTTATTGGTATATCTTTGCTTTTTAAATTTTTATAAAACACTTTTATTGGGGGTTCTTACATCTCTTATTACAATACATACATTCATCCCCTGTGTCAAGCACATTTGCATGTATGCTGTCATCATCATTCTCAAAGCACTTTCTTTTTTTTTCCAAAGCACTTTCTTGCTACTTGAGCCCTTGATATCAGCTCCTCATTCCCCTCCTCCTTCC
>PVJH01022784.1:0-36013 GCA_004026705.1 Nesogale talazaci
GTTGAGAGCCACTGCTCTAGTTGCTCTGACAGAATTGCTTTAGTCATTTATGATTTCTTAACTTTTCTTACAATATATATCTAATAGATCAGTAATTCCAGTTAGCTTTAACTTTCATATATATTCAGAATTCAACCACTTCTCATCTCTACTGTTTTCACCCTGACCCAAAGTAGGTCTTTCTTTCATAGCACCTTAGATGGGTTCAAGCCGCTAACTGCTTAACACCCACAGAATCACGTCCTTGCTTCTGAGTCCCAATCTCCTTCAGCAAAACCGAACTACTTGCTGTGAGGAATTACCACCTATTGTGGAAGTATGTGACACAGATTGGTGCTGCAGAGTTTTCTTGACTTCAATCTTTATGAAAGTATGTTCATCAAACCTTTCTTCTGCAGAGACCCTGAGTTAAAGAGAACCATCAAGCATGAAGTGAGTAACTGACAATAATCTGATTGTGCCATCCACTGCTTCATCTATGGATGATTGTAAATATAGCAGAGTGGTTATCTGAAAATCCATGCTAAATCATACTACTCTTCAACTGAACATTTTGCAGTATAAAAATTGTCAAACCGCTACTGTTGTGGACTACCTTCCACCCAATACATAATTTTGCAGATTTCATCTCCCTGCCACAAAGAAAGGAAGATAAACAGAATGCACCCATTACCATTCTAGTTTCCCTCCTCTATATGTCAGAGCAGAATAAACTCCATAGAGGTGTTTTCACCTGTAATCTTTATGGAAACAGATTGTCAGACCTTTCTTCAATGTTGCTTCTGGGTGTGTTCGCACAGCCAGCTTTTCAATGAGTTGTTGAGTTCAAACTGTTTGCGTCACCCAGGGAACTTCCACCTTTAGGAGAGGGAAATGCACTCCACTCCATCCGACATTCCCGAGGGAGCCACAATACCACATCTTATAACTCTTGCTCATGTCAATCTTTCTGGCTGGGAGGATCTACACCTTGCACCTCTTCTTTTCCCAGGTGGCTGAGTCTTCCTTACTCCCATCAGATTTTGTTAAAATAAAACATTTTATGGGAGGGGGGGGCTCTCACAGCTATTGTAACAATCCATACATCAGTTGTATCAAGCACATTTGTGCATATGTTGCCGCTATCTTTTTCAAAGCACTTTCTTTGAGTTCTTGGTATCAACTCCACTTTTTCCCTCCCTCCCCCATCCTTCAACTCCCATGGACCCCAATACATTATAAATTATTATCACTTTCGTATCTTGCACCACTCTCTGTCTCCCTTCACCCACATTACTGTTGTTCGTATCCTTGGGCAGGGGAGGTAATTAAATGTCGGTCATTGTAGTCAGTTTGCCATTTCTCGCCCTTCTTTCTCCATCTCCGCCCTACCCTCATGATATCACTACTCCCATTGTTGTTCCTGAAGGGTTTAACTGCCATGGATTCCATGTGTCAAGGGTTCCTTTATATACACCAAGGTACATGCTCTGGTCTAGCTGGATTTGTAAGGTAAAACTTGGGTTATTTGGAAGTGTGAGGGTGGGAGGAGTTAAAGCGTTAAAAAACTAGTGTGTTCTGTAGGCACTGTGCTGCACTCTATCTGTCTTATTCTTTCCTTATGACCTTTCTGTGAGAAAATGTCCAATCATCTACAGATGGACTTCGGGTCTCCACTCCTATTGCTATCATTTGCATCAATATGATTGTTTTGGGTCTTCTGACGCCTGATTCCTTATCCCACGGACACCATGTGATCACACAGGCTGGTGTGCTTCTTCAATATGGCTTTGTCACTTCCCTGTTCACCACAAGCCTTTAAGACCCCAGATGCTATATCTTGTAAAAGCCAAGCACCATCAGCTTTCTTCACCACATTTGCTTATGCACTCATATTGACCAGTGATCCAACATATCGGGAAGCTGAGTATCACAGAATTCTGGGTTATTAGAACAAAATATTCTTGCATTGAGGGAGTATTTGAATAGAGACTGGATGCCAGTTTGCTATCTTAATACTTAGCATATAGATATATGTACATAGACCTACATCCATATATCTATATGCTAATATATTTACATGTATGCATGCCTATAGTTATACCTAGTTCTTTCCTCTATTTCTTTTTTACTTTGCTCCTGTCCCATGATCATGTTGGACCTTCATTCGACTCTCAGTACTTTCAGCTACATTGCACTTGATCAAACCCTATCAGGCATTCTTCGCCCTCCTTGCCATCAGTTTTAGGTCTCTTTTTGTTCCCTTGTCCCTGGGTTTGTTGGCTTCCTCCCCTCCCTTTTTCCCACCTCCTCCTCTCCCATGTTCCCCCAGAGCTGTTGGCTCCATTATTTTCTCCTTGGGATCAGTTATCCTGCCTACCCTATATTGATAGAAATGAGGGAAAGCGGGAAAAACAGAAAGGGAGGGGGTTTCTAATCTGATCTGATGAAGTGCTATGCCCTGCCCATTTATTCTGAAGTCTCTTTTCAGGATTCCTCAGGTGCTGCATCGTTTTGCTCTCTTTGCTGTTCTGCTGCACTCCTTTCATGTTTTGTTCTATTCCCATCCTGTGTCTCCCGGGTCCCCTGTGACCCTGTGAACCAGTGAAGGGGCACGATGTCTCGTGGTGGGGCCAGCCACCTGGTTCTCTCTGTGCATTGGCTACTTGAAGCAAGAGTGTCATCCTCGAAACTTAGTGGGCCAGATTGCAGTCTACTCACTCACTCTCTCTATTTCCCTCTTAGTTTACTCCTGCATGGTCCAGGCAGAGTCGCCACTCTCCCTAGGCTGTAGCTTCAATGCTGTCCTCTGTAGTGCATTCCTCTTGGGAGAGGGTCAATGTAACTGGGTCTGGGGCCAGCCCTGCAGAGCTTTCTGTTAGTTCACTGCTTCATGCAGGTATGTTTCCCCTGAGGCTTAGCATCTCAGGTTGAAGGCTGGTCCCTTGCTCGCTTCCTTGTGAAGACATGAAAAATACCCTCCCCCTGTGGGCTAGTGCCCTGTTCCCCAAGTGTCCACATCCTCACTCCTTTTCTACTCCTTTGCAGTTGGCTGCCATATGCATCCCTGGGTTGACTCTGACCCCTGCTAGAATGCCTGGACCTCACCCCAAGAATTTATGTTATTGGTGACTTTCCCCCTATGCCCCTGGTGCTTTTAAAATGTATCTCAGTTTATTCACGTTATACTTGTCCATTTGTGCTTGACTTACTTTGCTTAGAATTATTTCCTCCAACTCTTCCCACGTGTTGCTTTACTTCATGCATTCTTCCTATCTTTCAGGGATGCACAGTACTCCATTGAATGTGTACACCTGTGTTTTTTAATTCGTTCATTGATTGTAGGCAAATTAGGCTGTTTCCAATTCTTTGCAATTGTGAACTGTGCTGCAATGAACATTGGAATGCAGATGTGGTCATGGACTGTTTCTTATTTCTTCTGGGTATATGTCCAGTAGGGGTATTGCTGGGTCATATGATGGTTCAATTTCCTCTTGTTTTAGATATCCCATATCAATTTCCACAATGGCTGCACATTCCTGCAGGATCACGACCAGTGGGTGGGAGTTCTTATTTCGCCACATCCCCTCCAACACTTGGTGCTTTCTGTTGTTTCTTTTTTAAAAAATTGGGCTATCTTTGGAGGTGTTAGGTGGTGTCTCATAGTTGTTTTAATTTGTGTTTCACTTATGGATAATGATTGAGAACTTTTTCTCCGATATTTGTTGGCCATTTGAATTTCTGACTTTGTGAAACTTCTGGTCAGATCGTTTGCTGGATTAAAAAAATTTTTTTCATATTGTAGGCTAGCAGGGTGTTGTAAATTTTAGTGATAAGGTCTTTTTCTGATGTGTCATGGATAGATATATCCCTCTAGTCTATGGGCTTTCTTATCACTCTTTTAGAGAAGTCTTTTGATGTACACAGTTGTTCTATCTTCAGTATATCCCATTTTTCAATTTGTGCTTCCTTTGTGTTTGTGTCCTTCCCTGTTTTCATTAGCTGATGCATTCCCTGCATCAAAGTTCTTAGGTTTGCTGCAATTCCCTCATTGATGGCCCTAATGGTTTGGGGTTTTACCTCAAGGTCTGTATGGATTTTCAGTTCTTTTCCACTGATATGAATATCTGTCATTATATCAATACCATGCTCTTTTGGTCACTATGGCTATATAGTCGGTGCCAAAGTGCCGTAAAGCAAACCCTCTGATTTTGTTCTTCTTCTTGAGGAGTTCTCTACTAATTCTGGGAGTCTTCCTTCTCCATATGAAGTTGATAGTCAACTTTTCCAACTTTTTAAAGGACATTGACATTTGTATTGGGATAGCATTAAATTTGTAGAGAGTATTGGGCAGGACTGACATCTTAACTAGATTGTATTCTAGTCCATGATCATGGGATATCCTTGCAGTTATGGAGGTCACTCTTGGTTTCCTGTAATAGTGTTTTGTTATTCTCTGTGTCAGACAGGGTTCTCTTAGAGAAATAAAATCGGGACACTAGTAATTCTCTTTATATATTTATATAGATAGAAGGATATATATATACACACATATAAATGATAAGCAGTAAACAGTTAACTAGTCTATAAAGCAGTACAATGCCTTGGTGCAACTCACTTGCATGAGACAGCTCGTAGACTGGCAGTCCTTGGAGTCTTGAGGGCCGTCAAGTAGTCCTGTGTAGAACAGTTCAGGCTATCAGGATACCAGCAGCAAACAGCAAACCAGGTCACCAACAGCCAGCCAGATGACAGAATCCAACAGTCTCCAGCTCAAGAGATGCATATTTCAGGAACATGGCGAAGCAGGACTTGAAGGAACCTCAACTCACAGCTACACAGTTCATGATTAGACATCCCACGGGTAGTGTTGCTTGGAGGTCGAGGCACAGGACGAACAAGGCGGCTGTCTGGTCCGAAGATCCAAAAGCAAGAGAGTAAGGGTGGGGCTCGCCAAGCCTTTTCTATCTCCGCCCTTCAATTGATTGCATGTGTTCATTGGCCATGTCGCCACAACAGACCTACCTTTCATCTTTGGCCATGTTGGCACCACAAGCTTACTTATAACATTCTCCTTGTACAGATCTTTTGGTTTAATGTTTAGGTAAATCCCTAGATATTTCACTTTGTGTTTGGCTATTGTGAAAAGTACTACCTTTTTTATCTCCTCTTCTGTGATCTCATTCAATGTGTATAGGAGCCCAATAGATTTCTGTTTGTTGACCTTGTATCCTGCCACTCTGCCATATTCCTCTATTGCTTCCAGTACTCTTTATGTGGAGCTTTCAGGGTTTCCCATAAATAAAATCATATCAATTGTGAATCCTGATAATTTCACCTCTTCTTCCCCCAGACAAATGTCTTTGATGTTTCTCCTTTGCCATGTGTTGTTAGTTAGGACCTCCTGTACAATATCAAACAGAATTGAGGCCCAGGGGCATACTTGTCTTGACGTCTTTTTAGTGGGATTGCTTTCATCGTCCTCCATTGACCACCACATTGGATATGTAGCTTTTCATAGGTAGCTTGTATTAGGCTGATAGGCTACTCCTATCTTCTTGAGTGTCTTAAACAGGAATGGGTGTTGGATGTTGTTGAATGCTTTTTCTATGCCTATTTATATTATAATGTGGGTTTTTTTCATCCATTTTCTTGTCAATTTGCCAGATAATGCTGATGGATTTCTGATGTTTTGCATGTTGAACCATCCCTGCAGCCCTGGAAGTAATCCCACTTGGTCATGGTGAATTATTTGTTTTATAAGATTTGTATTTTATTGCCCAGTATTTTCTTAAGGATTTTTGCACTGATGTTCATTAGTGATATCAGTGTGTAGTTCTCAATTCTTATGCAATTCTTGCCCCCTTTAGGCATAAGTGTTATGCTAGGTCCATTGAAAGAGCTTGGGGATTTGTCTTTTTCTATCCCCTGAAGAAGTTTGTGTAGTGTTGGTTTTAGATCTTCCATAAATGCTTGGTGAAATTCTCATGTGAAACCATTTGGCCCAGGGGATATTCTAGTTGGTATTACGTTAATAGCCTTGTGTGTTCCCTGTATTGATATGGATTTTTTAGTTGCTTCACATCCATCTGGGATAGTGTAGGGAGGGATTCATTTTCCAGGTATTTGTGCATGTCAAGTTGAATTCATTGGAGTCCAGGCCTTCATATTACTGTATAAGTAGGCTTTTAATTTCTCCTGTTTCATTCCTCATCCTGACTATTGATATTTGTTTGTTTGTCTGTTTCTTTGGTTAGATTTATCAGCAGTATATCAATTCTGATAATCCTTTCAAAGAACCAGATTTTGCTACATTGATTTTTTGCATTGTTTTCTTGTTTTCCTACTGTTTAATTTCTACTCCAAGTTTTATTATTTCTTTTCTTTCAATATTCATAGGATTGTCCTGTTGACTCCACTTTAATTACTGGAGGTTTTGTGTCAGCATATCAATCATAGGTCTCTCCTCCTGTTTCATGTTTGCATTTATTATTATTATATTATTTTAGGGCTCGTATGTAGTTTTATCTTGGGGGGCATCATGGTATGTGGTTTTAATTAGAAAATGTATATGAACCCTTAGTATAAAAATAACAAAGTCAAAATCAGTGTCATCGAGTTGATGGCATTTTAGAGAGCTAATAAATATATAGTTCGTGGTCAGTCGGACCCAGTCTTCATTCACAGGAAAAAAAAAAAGTATGAATTTCAGCCAAACTGCCTCTGCCCTGGGATTTTGAAGGCAGAACAATTGATACTGTTAACATTTCTGCCAGAGTGAATCCTTTGTCTCTTCGATATGGTAAATCCTTTCACCACCAGGATCACGTTGTGAACTCACAGAGTGCAGGCCTCCTTTTGTCCATCGCTGTCTTCTCAGTCCTTTGCAGAGGTTGGGTTCAGAATGAACTTTCAGTAAATGATGGCCAAATAAGGCAATGGATGCTCACTTAAAAACATTCAATGAGGGCTGAGCCCTGGCGGTGTAAGTGGTTGAGTGAAGGAGTGCAGCCCGCGGACTTGGCGGTTCAAATCCAGCGGTAGCTCTCAGGAGCAGCACTGGGTAGTGCCCATGACCACCAGAGGCAGTGGTGCTCCTCCACCCCCCAAAAAATTTAATGATAATTTGCCAAGTGTTGTTGGAGTGACATTTTCTTGGAACTGGACTGGGATAGAGTGAAAATGAATCCTTCCACAGTTGTAAATAATTCCATAAGCACATAGTTAAAAATAGACATTATCTCCCACAGAATTGCAGTAGGCAATCTGGTGGTCCTGATGAACCTTTCTAAGTTCCTGAGATTCCTGATCTGTTTCATTCTCAGAATATAGAGAGAGAGGATAAGAAGAGACAACCAGAGTAGCATGTCTGAATTCCTCCTCCTGGGGCTCCCCAGCTGGCCAGAACAGCAGGGCATGTTCTTCACCATGTTCCTGGGCATGTATCTCGCCACAGTGCTGGGGAACCTACTCATCGTCTCATCAGGCTGGACTCTCGTCTCCATAGCCCCATGTGCTTCTTCCTCAGCCACTTGGCCCTCAGTGACATTTCCCTTTCATCTGTCGCTGTCCCAAGGGTGCTGATGAACATGAAAGCTCATGACCACTCAGTCTCCTACATCAGTTGTATTTTGAAGGTGTACTTCATATTCTTTGGGTGTGCTGACAGCTTCCTTCTTGGAGTGATGGCATATGACAGGTATGTGGCTATCTGTCACCCTCAGCACTATACCACAATAATGAGGGGTGATCTTTGTATCCTGCTGGATGCTGGCTCCTCTCTTGTGCCTGTTGCACCTGCTCCTCATTGACCAGTTCGTTGTCCTTCCATGAGGAGACTAGTATCCCCCATTTCTTTTGATGATCTTGCTGCTGTGATCAAGGCTTCTTGCTCAGATGCCTCTCTCAATGAGCTGGTTATCTTCACCGAGGGGGGGATTGGTCTTCATCCTACAGTCAGTGGTATGTTTGGCTCATATATCTGCATGGTGCTCACCATCCTGAAGGTTCTCTCAAGCAACAGAATCTCCAAAGCTTTGTCAACGTGTGGCTCCCACCACTTTGTGGTGTCTTTGTACTATGGGACACTGGCAGGTGTTTACTTTTTCTCCTCATTAGCAAATCCAAAGACAAGGAAGCCGCTGCCATATATATGGCATATATATGGTGGTGACTCCCATGATGAATTCCATCATACATAGCCTGTAAAGAGTTCAGGGTCTGTTCGTTGACCTCCAGGAGTGCCGCCCAGTTGAGTTGGATGGCGTGCCCTGACCCCAAAGTATATCCTTGGCACTCCATGCTCTGTTGCACACCCTTAGTTGTTTTTGCCATGGTGTGGTTGGGTCAGACAGGGTATAATCCCAATCCTCTTTCTCCACTGCTGTCCCCAAAGAGCCTTGGGCCAGTAAGGGAAGCTATATTTCATAGAGGGGCTGGTCATATGGTCCTCTCTGTGCATCAGATGTTCTGAGTGGGAATATTGTCCTGAAGGCTCAGTGGGCCAGGAGGCACTCCATTCCCTCTTCCTCCCACTTTGTGTTGGGCAAGGTTCTCTTAGAGAAATAAAACCAGGACACTAGTAATTCTCTTTATATATTTATATAGAGAGAAGGGTATATAAGATAAGAAAGAAAGAAACAGTTAACTAATCTATAAAGCAGTACAGATGGCTTGGTGCAACTCACTTGCGTGAGACAGCTAGAAGACTGGCAGTCTTCAAATCTTGAGGGCTGCTGAGTAGTTCTCTGTAGAGCAATTCAGGCTATCTGGTCACCAGCAGCAAACAGCAGAGCAGGTCACCAACAGTCAGCCAGATGACAGAGTCCAACAGTCCCCCGCTCAAGAGATGTATATCCCAGGAGCATGGCGAAGTAGGGCTCCACAGTCCACAATTAGGTGTCCCACAGGCAGTGTTATTTGGAAATCGAGGCACAGGACAAACAAGGCAGCTGTCTGGTCTGAAGATCTGAAAGCAAGAGAGCAAGGGCGGCGCTTGCCAAGCCTTTTCTATTTCCGCCCCTCAATTGATCGCGTATTTTCATTGGCCATGTCGTCACAACAGACATAGCTCACTCCCAAAGCTGCAGCTTCAGTGTTGTTCTCTAAAACACACTCTTCTGGGGGGACAGGCAGCTGCCCCAATAGTTGGGATTGGGGTTTGGCATTCAGACCCCTCCACTGGTTCCCTGCTCCATGCTGTCATGCTGCATTCACATCCTGGAACACAGGTTTAAGTTTGATCCCAATATCCCTGTGGAAATATAAACAATATGCTGCTCTTGGGTGGGTTAGTACCCCATTCCCTCTCTACACATCACCATCTGACTCCCCTCCTCTCCATTCTCCCATACGAGTTGGCAACCATGTGTAGCTCTGGATTTGGTCTGCCCCTGCCATACTACCTGGGCCTCCCCCCAGGAATTTCTATATACATTAACATTTTCCTGATGCCCCTTTTGCAATTTTTTTAATTATTAAGCTTACTTCAGTGGACTCGTGTTGTACATGTTATTTTGCCTTTGGCTAACTTCACTTAGCATAGTTTCCTCCAGTTTTGCCAAGAGGTGATGTGCTTCATGCGGTTATCAATGCTTTTCAGCAATGCATAGTACTCCATTGTGTGTGTATGTATATATAAGTATATATATATATGTATATATACACCACAGCTTTTTAATGCATTGGTCAGTTAATGGAAAATTGGACTACTTCCAACTCTTTGGGATTGTGAACTGTGCTGTGATGAACATTGGAGCACAGATGTCTGGTCATGGTTTGTTGCTTGCTTCTTCTGGGTATATGCCCAGTAGGGGGATTGCTGGGTCATATGGTAGCTCAAATTCCATCAGTTTTAGATATAATCAAATCGATTTCCAGAGTGGCTGCACATACCTACATGTCCACCGGCAGTGGAAAAGAGTTCCTATACTATATTGAATCTTCTGATCCATGAACATGGGATATTCTTCCATTTGTTGAAGTCACTTTTGGTTTCTTATAATATTTTTTTGTAGTTTTCATTATATAGATCTTTTGTTCTCTTAGTCAGGTATATCCCTATATAATTCAATTTGTGCGTGGCTATTCTGAAGGGTATCTTTTTTTTAATCTTCTATTCTGTGGTTTTATCTGATGTATATAGCAGTCCAATAGACTTCTCATTGTTGACCTTGCATCCTGTCACCCTGCCATACTCCTCTGTTGTTTCTGGTACTCCCCTTGTGGAGCTTTTGGAGTATCCCATATATAAAATCATATCATCTGCAAATACTGATAATTTCACCTCTTCTTTCCCTAGGGGAATACCTTTGATGTCTTTTCTTTGCCTTATGCTCTTAGCTAAAACCTCCAGTATGATATTAAATAAGAGTGGGGACAAGGGACATCTTTGTCTGGTCCCCTTTTTCAGTAGGATTGTGATCGCCTTTTCTCCATTGACTATCACATTGGCTATTGGTTTTTAACGTATTGCTTATATTGTCTTAAGGAATTTTCCTTCACTTCTATCTTCTGCAGTGTCTTAAACAGGAATTGGTGGTGGATGTTGCCAAATGTTTTTTCTGCATCTATTGATATTATCATGTGGTTCTTAATTTTTTTTTTTTTAATGTCAATGTGGTGAATGATACTAGTGGTCTTTCTTGTGTTGAACCACACTTGCATGCTGACTATGAACCCCGCTTGGTCATGGCGAATTATTTGTTTAATGTACTTTTGTATTGTATTGGCCAGTATTTTATTAAGAATTTTTGCATCAATGTTCATTAGTGAAATTGGTCTATAGTCCTCAATTCTTGTGGGATCCTTTCCTGGTCTCTGTATCAGTGTTATGCTAGCTTTATAGAAGGAGATCAGGAGTTTTCCATCTTTTTAAATGTTTTGTAAGAGTTTGTATAAGATTGGTGTCAATTTTTCCCTTATCATTGTTAGAATTCTCCAGTAAAGCCAGCTTATCTGGGTGATTTTTTTTGTTGGTAATCCCTTGAAAACCTTTTCTATTTCTTCTATTGCTGTGAGTCTGATGAGATTTTTGACGTCCATTAGGAATAATCTAGGGAGGGACTGTTTTTCCAAGAATTTATCCTTGTCTTCCAACTTGTTGAATTCATTGAAATACAGTCCTTTGGTAGTACTGTGTACTATCCTTTTGGTTTCATTAGGGTCAGTTGTGATGTCCCCTCTCTCATCCCTCATTCTTGTTATTGAACTTTTGTCTCCTTTCTTTGGTTAAGTCTGCCAGCGATTTGTCAATTCTGTAAATTCTTTCAAAGAACCAACTTTTAGCAGCATTAATTTTTTTCCATTGTTTTCTTATTTTCCCTCTCCTGAATCTCAGCCCTGATTTTTATATTTGTTTTGCTATTAGTGGGATTGTCCTGCCAACTCTGCTCTAGTCATTGTGAATTCTGTGCCAACATATCAGTTATGAGACACTTCCTTTTCTAGATGTGCATGTATTGCTATGAAACGTCCTCTGATAATTCCCTTTTCTGTTTCCCATAAGTTTTGATATGTCAGGTTTTCATTCTCATTGGTTTCTAGAAATTTTTAGCTTTCATCTCTAATCTGGGCCATTATGCACTCCTTGTACAATAGAAAATTGCCCATTCTGCTTGCTCGAGTTTTCTTCATCTTCCTTTTGTTGATTTCCAACCTTATGGTACAGTCGTCTGAGTGAGAGGTCTGTATCATGCAAATGTGCTTAAATTTATGTAGATTCTCCTTATGCCCCAGCATATGTCCTATCTTTGAATATGTTCCATGTGGGCATGGAAAGAATGTGAATTGTTTTGTATTTGGATGAAGAGTTCTGTAGATACCTGTCAAATCAAATTTTCTAATTGTGGTGTTTAGATCTCTAGCCTCCTTGTTGAGTTTTTTTCTCTGTGATCTTCCTTTTCAGAGAGTGGTGTACTGAAGTCACCCACTATAATTGTTGAGGCTGTAATTTCTTTTTTCATTTTTTTGAGTGTTTGGTTTACATATTCAGCGAATATCTCATTTAGAAAATATATATTTAAAATGCTTATTGGTTCATTGTCTACCCTTCCCTTGAGCATTGTATATTGACTCTCCTTATCTCTTTTTATGGTTTGCACTTTGAGGTCAATTTTATCTGAGATTAGGATTGCTATACTGCTTTTTTTTAATTGCCGTTTAAAAAAATTTTTTGTTGTCAGTTTTTTTTCTAGCTGCTCTAATACTTTTCTCCTTTTCCTCATAATTGGATAGCTTAACAGCTGTATGTCGTGGTGTTTTCTTTTTGAGGTTCCGTCTAGCTAGTGTTATCTCGACTGCCTAGATGGTTGTCTGTTTTTCATTCATTAAGCTAGGGAAGTTTTCCTGCAAGCATTCCATCACTATTTTGGATGTTGGTGTCCTTGGTGCACCTTCCTCCGGTAGACCAATAATTCTAATGTTGTTTCTTTTCATAGCATCAGACAAAGTTCTGAGATTTACTTCTGCTTCTCTGAAAGACATGTTCAATTTTTTCCTCATTTCAGCTTGTGAGTCCTCTAGGTCACTGGTCCTATTCTCTGGGCGAAATCTGAAAGTTTACAGTTAGTTTTTGTTAGCTCACCCCTTAATTCTTGTATTTACCTTTGGTGCATGACCTTTATCTCCTTTATTGATTCCTCCCTCTTCTGTAGTTTATCACTCATGGCCTGTATCCATCTTAGCAATATTCTCAAGATTTCTTTCTGTGTTTGATCAACAACCACATTCTTAGCTTCTTCTAATCTGTTGTCAAAGCCTGTTGACTTGTTATTTGCTTCTGTTATCTCGTCTCTTAACTCTTGTATTTCTCTTTGGTGGGTGACCTTTTATCTCCTCTAGCATCTCATCCTTTTTTGCTCATGCTTCCCTCATATCTTGTAGGGCTCCAGACAGCATTCTGAAGATTTACTTCTGTGGTAACTCAACTTCTGCTTGTTCTATACATGTTGCTAGATTGCCTCCACAACAAATATTTTGCTTCTCCTGTGTTTTTTCCCCCCACTGAGGTTGTTGTGGGTGCTTTCTGTCTATGTGTCATTTTGGAGGAATTTTGCACCATATCCCAAAGTGTGAAAGAGACCTGATCTCTTTCTTTTGGGGACTGGTAGGAATGTTTCTGAGCACTTCCTACACCCAACTGTGCTGAAAGGTTACCATGGGGAAGAATTGCTGGGAAAATATGAGTAGACTCCTTTTTGTGGGGGGGGGGTATCCCCACTAACATAGGGTGGGGAAACCTAGCACCTATGGGGGAAACTGTCAGAGCTGGGGGCAGGGGCATTGTCCCCAGTGACTAAAATTACTGCAGCTGGACTGCAGGCTGGCCATTGGGGCCCTGGGTGGTCAATGAGAGAGACCTGAATTCAGTGATGGGACGTGCTGCCACATGGGAGATGGAAACCTTGGGAGAAGGGAACAGCTCACAGTGGAGAGTGCTGCAGGTAAAGTCACCATGTGGTGTTCCAGTTGCTCCTGTGGGGGACCCAGTAGAGCAGCTGATCAGCTCCTGGTGCCACTATCAGATGGGGGGTGGGGTGATGGTGACAAGCAGGTGTTGATCATGGCTGCATCCGAAGTAGTGCAGCCACATGGGCCAAGGAATCCCTGGGACCAGAGCCCTGGGGCTTTGGAACAGGGCTAGATGTGGGAAAATGTCACCTTCCAGACTGAGGAAGTACTTTGGGTTGTCATCAGGGTCTTTTACACTTACCAGAATCCCCTCATCCATCATCTTGGATACCGGGTTCACTGATCATCATGGAGTGTCCAATATCAACTGTACCATATTGCTGGAAAATCTTCCATCAGTCCTTAAATGTCACCTTATAAGGAAGACCTTCCTCATAAATCTGTTTAAATGGCATCCTTAACCCCAACAACACATATTATCAACCTTCCCTGCATTATTTTTTCATAACATTTATCACATTTTCATATACTATCACTATACATATTATTTGCTTGTTTCTTGTCTAACTTCCTCCACTAACATATAAATTTCTCCAAGGCAAGCATTTTGTCATTTTTGTTTACTGCACTATCTCCAACAATGTCCAGGGCATACATGTTTTTATGAATGATAGTATATCCCTCTCCCAAAATATTTGTCTTGAAATCCTAATTCTTGTATCTATAACTATATCCCTAATTGGAAACAGGTGTTTTCTTTAGCTACGTCAATAAGATCAGGTAGTATAGGACTGAATCCTCATTACATCTGAGTTTTTTTTTTAAAATGAGTAGAATAGACACAGAGGCACATACAAGGAAGAGAAAGGCAGACATCAGCAACAAAGGTATCCACAAATTAAGGGACCTTAGTGATTGCTGGCAGCTAGTGAAAACAAAAAAGGACAAGAAAGAACCTCTTCTAGAACTATGCTCTGAATTCAAACCTCTAGTCTTCTGAACATGTGTATGTTCTTTAAGGAAACCTCCATGTGGAGTATCTGTTATAGTAACACTAGATAACTTAAGATACTCCAAAATTCAAACTCATTTTGACTCAATTGAGTCCAGTCAATTCTGACTCATGGAGACTATGTACAAGATAGAACTGTTCCTGTCAATTTCAGAGAGTGTAATTCTTTATGGAACTTATAAGCCTCATCTTTCCCCCACAAAGTAGCTGGTGGTTTCAAATTGCTGAGACACTAGATCTCCATAAATATTTATTGAATAAGTTCATAGATGAATTCATGAATAAAGAGTGGTTTAATGTATCCAATTTTATTTCTTCTCATCTTACCTGTTATCAATACCATGACCAATTCCATATCCCATCACCCTTTGTCTAACCTCAACCAAACTCCAGACCAAAGAAAAATGGCGGATATCAGCTGATGCCAGGGATTTTTACATGGTAAATACAAGTCCTCGCTGTTTTCTGGAATCCCTAGAATATGTGCCCATCAGTTTTTAATCTCTTTATCATTCAATGTTTCTGAGAGCTGCGTCATAACATTAGAAACTTTTAAATGTGTCTTCCACAGCTGATGAAGAAAACAGCCTGTCTTTCAGGAAGTTATTACCTCTATTTGTCTTCCATCATTGGAATAAGTCCATTGTCGTTTGTAACGATATTAAAGCCTGGAGTCAATGAGTGGAACTTCCAATTTCTCAGCTTTTCTCTGCCCTTAAGAAGCTGTGTAGCAATTTTGGATTTAACATTTCCCATAGAAAAATGAAAGAGGAAAAAATAGATTTCATTTACCTCACACTCTTCCTTTCTCAGAAAGTCTTACGCCAGAAAAACCAAAATCTCATGAAATTTACAAAATTAATCGTCTCGTGAATAAATTGATTTATGATTCAATGTGCTTGCAAGCACATTTTATCATTCAATGTTCTTGGAACAAAAATCTGAAGTGTGCAAGGAAATATTTTCAAGCCACTTCACCAAAATTAGGTGGACTAAAAGGGAAGCTTGCACATTAATGTGAAATGTTCATCAGGAGGCCTGCAGTAAACCTGGAGGGAAATGGCTACATTTTATTGCAAACAATTATCATTAAGTGTGTGACTTGTAATCATTTTTACTGAACTGTATGCCAAAACTTACTTCAGATCACAGAAACTAGATTATGGGGTCACATATCCTGGCTATATCAGAACTAATATTACACATAAATATTCTTAAGTTTAGAAAGAGGTGAATGACCAAAAAGTTTAAAAATTGATGGATTCATTATGTGTTCTATTCAAACACTGTAGTGCAATATTTCTATAACTCATCAATGTTTAGCAAGTATAACAAGGAAAACACGTTTTCATGTTTTAAATATCCTTCTAAATTAAAAATCCCTGCTATCTCTGAGTGAGTCCTCTCCTTCCGCTGAGTTTGGTTCTTGATGCACTGTTTTATCAAGATCAGATTTCAAATGTGAGTCATCTGCCTGAGTATTTATCTCATAACATTTTCAATAAATGTTGGGCCCATGGGGTCTTAAGAGAAAAACAAGATGTATTTACTTTTAGTTTATGTAATGAAAAATAACAGGGACTTTGCATATTTTTGATACATTTCATGTATTTTTAAGTACCAGGAAGGGAAAAAAAATAGGCTAGAATAATCCAGTCTCTGAACTAAAAGAGACTTTGGGGCTTCAGTGAATTCTTTCCAATTAAGTGAAATTACTAATAACAAGCAGTCTGTTCGCTGCAGTTTTGGCCTGAGATGCTTGTGCTATAACTTTAGATTTTTATCATCTTTTGAAGTATTGTTTACTGTGGTAAAATATATTGAACACAAATTTTCCTTTTCTTTCTTTTTTACATACTTATTTTAATAAGTATACATACTTATTTTAATAAGTGATTATTTTGTTTCTCTCCTGCTGATAAACAATCCACCCTTACAAGTAGTGGTGTCTGTTAGGGCTGGAAGGACAAGATTCAGTGCCTCAGTTTGGATGACTAGATCAGTGTGGGGCTGGCTATACATATCTTTTCTTTTTTTTTAACAAAGATTTTATTGACACATAATCCATGTAGCATGCAATTCAACTATTAGTTGAAAGAAACTAAAAAAACTATTAGTTCAGTTACTGTCTCTAACAATGTACTATACTAGATTTTGTATATAGAAAAACTTGCAAAAACAATAATAAGAGATGAAAGCAAAAACATACCAAAAAAATCTAACAACAATAATAAATCATTGCATTTTCAATGCTTAGGCTCCCTTCCTGTTCTCCCCCTCATTCATAATGATGAGATTCTTGTTCTTTGATGCTCGATATCTACTCCCTTCGGCCCCTCTTGATCATACATGCTGGTGTGCTTCTTCCATGTGGGCTTTGCTATTTCTACACTGAATGGTGACTCGATTATCTCCAAGTTTTTGAGAGTCCAGACATTCAATCATTTGGTAACTGGGAACCATCATTTCTCCTACTCTGTTTGCCTCTGCATCCATTTATCTTCAGCGATATTGGGAGTCAATTGATCCATTGATTTTAGTTTTTGTTCTTTGATGTCTGATGCCAGATTGTTTCAGCACCTAATGATCGCACAGGCAAATTTCCCTTTTCTATGATCAATTACGTAACTACTAGACAAAGGTTTGGCAGTTTGAAGCCACTCAGAAATGTCTAGAAGACAATCTTGGCAATCTGTTTCCACAAAGTCATAGCCTTGAAAACCCTACTGAACAAATCTACTCTGCATGCATGGAATTACTATGAATTGGATTTGAATTGACACTGAACACAACATACATTTTAGCCTGCCATTTTTATTCTTTTTACATATAAAAGTCAGTGACATTATTTACATGCACCATGTTCTACAATTATCTTTCCAAATGTTCTTCGTTGCTCTTAACAGAAACTCGTTACCCCATTCAGCAGTACTCCTATTTCCCCTACCTCCCAGTGTTTGGTCATATCACTTTTTGATATTATGATCTGTACTTGATCCCTACTATCTCTACTTGACCTCTGCTTCCATTTAAGCTCAGAAATGTGCTTAAGCTTATAAATGTCTTCATTTTCTACTCTTTCCTCCTCATTTCAGTTCTTACTGACTGAATTCTGTCTAGCTGGTCCTTTTGTCCTGTCACTGGTTTCTCCTCACACCAAATTGTTTTCTGTGATTCAGAAAAAAATGCCTCCATCCAAAATAGCAAGCCTAATCAAAATTATGAGCATTTCTTATATATAACCAAACACTTCAATGTTACTCCAGAGGGACCCAGGGCCATAGTCTCAGGGGACAGTAAGATCAATTGGCATAACATAGTTCACAAAAATAATGCTCTACATTCTAGCTTGGTACATAGTGACTAGGGTCTTAAAACCTTGTAAGTGATTCTATAAGATGAAACTAATGGTCTCTCCTTATCTGGAGGCAAGAAGAGTGATGAAACCAAAAGACATATAGAAACAATTAGTTTTACAGAATCAGTATCAAAGTCCTGAGACCAAAAGGATTATATGGTCCTTGCCTACAACTTTCAGCTGCTCTGCAAAGGATTTCACAAGAAGATCCTACATAGAGTGGAAGGAAATTGTGGGTAGAGCTTAAAAATCAGAAAAAGACCAAATTTATTGGCTGGATAGGGACAGGTGGAACCTTCAAAACTAGAGTCCTTAATCATGCTTCAGATTTGGAAGTGAGCTTATTGTTTTGCTAGCTTTTTGTTTAGCTATCCAAGATACAAAGGAAGCACTTACTCAAGGACACAGAGTTGGAAAGAAGGAGAACTGAAAACAGGAAACACTGGGAGAAAGTGGGGTAGGAGAGGATTGAAATGTATGAGCTGAAACAAAATATGTATAATTTGTTGAATATAAAACCGAGGGCTTATTTTGTAACCTTTCACTTAAGTCACAATTTTTAATAAAAAAAATCTGTAATCTTTCTATACAAAGAAGACCACTACTAGAAGGGGTGGATGAGAGCAAACAATCATTCCATATTCTCACTTAAAAGTTCCATTTGGCTTCCTATTGCCACTGAAATGAAAACCAGTATATAAACTAGTATAAAAAGTTCTTGGAAATTGTCTAGAGCCTCAGATTTCTATATTCCATCCTCATGAACTCTATATTTACCCCCAGATAATATTTTATATTAGTTACCTCTGTCCATCATGTGTCTAGAGGAAAAAGGAAAATAATTGAATATCAATGAAACTGCTATTATCTACCACATATCAGAAATTTGTTTACTCCCAACTTAGGAATTTAGAAGTCTAAATTCAGGATGAATGGCCCTGGAGAACTTCTCTGTGTTGGTTCTGGAGGAACTTCTTTCTCTCAGCTTTTGTGGTTCCATTGTTCAATGGTTCCTTAACAATCTCAATGCTATCTTGAACATCCCCCTTTTGTGTTCTATCTCTGTGTCTATACTGTCCCTTATATCTCAAAAGTGATTAGGTTTAAGATACACCATACATTGCTAAAAGCTTTAATAATATAACTAACGAAAACTTTCACAAATAGAAACACATCCACAGATATGGGGGTTAGGATTCCAACACATATTTGTGAGAATGGCACATTTTATCCATAACAATAGAGCTGTAGTTCAAAAGAAATGGAATCTAGCCAATTTTAACAACTCAGAAACCTCAAATAATCTCTACGTGTACTTTGAACAACACTTGAAGATTGTATGGTTTGAGTTCAATGATGTGACTGACAGAACTTCTTTGTTCATGCCTTTGGAAATGACTTTCACCATATTCGATGCATATAGCATTCTTTCTGTGATTCTTTTTCAAGTTCTCTACACTCCTGGTATTGCTAGTCCCATATCTGTTCCTGAGGGTTTTATCTGCCCTGGATTCCCTGTATAATGTTCTTTTCTATACCAGTGTACAAAATCTGGTCTAGCCAGAACTGAAAGGCAGGACTGAGCAAGGTCAGGATAGTGGCAAGTGAGGAACCCTCAAAGAACCGGAGGAATATTGTGTGTTTCATCGGTGCTATACTGAACCCTGGTTGACTCATCCCTTCTCTGTGACCCTTCTGTGAGTGTGCATTCTATTGTCAACAGATGGGTTTTGGTTTCTGCTCCAATGCGCCTTATTCTCAACAACATATTTTTTTATTTGGGCTCTTCTGAGACCTGTTATCTGATCCCAATGACATCTCATGATTGCACAAGCTGGTGTGCTTCTTCCATGTGGGTTTGTTACTTCTCTGATAAATAGCTACTTGTTTAACTTTACGCCTTTAAGGACCCAGATACAATATCTTTTGATAGCCACATCACCTTTCTTCACATTTGCTTATGCACCCATTTTGTTTTCAGCAATCTTGTTGGGAGGGTGGACATAGCAAAATGCCAGGTTGTTAAGAAAAAAAAGTTTTCTTGAATTGATGGACTTGAGCAGAGGACCCAAATCCATCCCTTTCCTCAACATATTGCCATAAAAATATATGTATATAGGCAAATACCTCTATTTTTATGAATTAATATGTTTACCTAATCTTTATACCTCTATCCATAGCTTTTCTTGCAAGATTTTTCTTCTGTTTCCTTTTACCTTCCTCCTGCCCCACCATCATGAGTGCCCTTTTTCTGCCTCTTAGTAATTCCTCTCAGCTACATTGCTGTTGCTTCAACACACCTTGTTGATTTTAATTCCCTAGTTATTCCCCTGTATATAGTGTTGTTTAGTCACCACTCTCTTCTCTGCTGCCTCCTCCCCTCAACTCCCCCTGGAACCATCAGTCTTGTTGCTTCCTTATTGGGGCTAGTTTCCCATGCCTAACTTGTAAAGGTAGACAAAACAATAACAGAGACAAAACAAAGAGAAAGCAGGAGATCAAAGGGGGGAGAACATGGGTAACCCCAGGTCTGTCTGCTCATCATTATGACTATCTCCCCACCAGTCCTGGGGGGTTCTGGGAACTGCCTTTGCTAGCCTGAAGTATATCTGGGGTGTGGGGTCTTCTCAGGGGTTCTGTGGCTTGGCTTGTTGTTATGTTCCCTTCTTAGTTCCCCCCACTTTGGGGGATGGGTGGGTGAGGGTATTGTGATGGTCAGGTCAGACTAGACCTACTCCCTGCCATGTGTGTCTTGTATTGTCCTCTGCTGTGGTATGCCCCAGGGAGGGGACATCAAGTCTTGATCTGCTGTTGCCCCTACCGTCCTTTCTGTGCCTCAGCAGCTCCATGCAGGATGTCATCCTCAGGGCTTCGTATACCAGTGTGGGGTGTAGTCCCTCCCTCTCTTTTTCCTTCTCAGTTTGCTCCCAAATGGAAGCAGCAGGTTGGCTCCTCTCCCCTACCTGTAGGTTTAGGTTTGTCCTCTGTAGCACATAGCTCTAGGAAGGTAAGTTTGCCTCTGAGTAGGGCAGGCCCTGTAGATCTCTCTGTTCTTCACTTTATTGATGTGGTTATGCAGCCCTCGAGGTTTGGCACATTGTGGTGGCATGGCAGTCACCTAATCTGGTGTCATTTTGAGGATTAAGAGTGTAGGGGTGTAATCTAACCTGTCAATCTGGAGATAGGCAATAAGAACTCTGTGTGGGCATGGCTTTCTCCTCTGATAATTCTGGGAAATCTGGTACTTCCTTCTTGGAAGCAGGAGACATTCTTTGAATCCCACAGAAACTCTACTGACAAGGCTGGCTTCCTGTGAGGCATCCCTGAGATGCAGCCACATGGACCTACCCTGATATAGCCCTGGAGGGAACTGGAGTAGCCACATGAAGACCCCTGCCAGAACTGAGATGCTTACAACACCACTGGATCCAAAGACTTTATATCCACTGCCTTGTAATCATTCTGGATTTGGCATCACTGCATGTATTTCGTGAGTCTGAAGAGGATTTTATAGATTGTATCAGACATATGGGCTATTATCAGACTGATGACCTTGGACTGCCATGGGATTCTTTCTCAATGTACAATTACTCTTTGTATAAAACCCTCTCTCATATACATATTCATGTTTATGAATTTGTTTCTCTAGTCTACCCAGACTAATACAGGAGGCATCCACACTCACATTCCCATTTCTGTGGAGACAAACAATACCCTCATCCTAGGTGGATTAGTGCCCTGTTACCCCAATGCCATTGTCTCCCTTTTTAAAAATCTTTTTTTACTTTCTCCCTACCACCCCCCACCTTTCCCCTTCTTTGTGTTGGATGACAAGTATATCCTTGGATCTGGTCTCTCTGCCATCCTATTGCCTGTACCTCAAACCATTATAGTGTGAGATAAATGGCTTTTTTCCATACTTTCTGTGTTGATCATACTTACCTCACTGAACTCATGCTGTACTTGTCCTTTTGTGATTGACTAACTTTCCTCAAACTCTTCCTATGAGTAAATGTGCTTCTTGTGATCACCAGTGCTTTTTAGGAATGCATGTGTGTATATGCCAGAGTTTTCTAATCCACTCATCTATCAATGGAAATTTATGTTCTTTCCACTTCTTTGCAGTTGTGAATTGCACTGCAATAAATAGTGGAGTACAGATTGCTGGACGTGGTCTATTTCTTACCCATTGGGGCCAAACATCCAGTAGAGGGATTGCTGGGTTATAAATTGACTCAATTTATATTTGCTTTAAATATTTCCAGATCTCTTTCCATGGAGGCTGTACATATCTACACACCCACCAGCAGTGGAGGAGAGTTCTTATCTCAGCACATCTCTTCCAACATTTGTTGTACTCTGATATTCTGATTTGGGTTATCCTCAAAGGTGTTAGGTGAGATATCTTGGTTATTTCAATTTACATATCTCTGATGGCTAATGAGTGAGAGCATTTCCTCATATGTTTATTGGCAATTTGTGTCTCCTCCCTAGTGAAGCTTCTGTTTCACAAAGTGGGAACTTTGTCCCACTTCCTCAGGGGATTAATTGTTTTCTTACTTTTTCAGGCACGGAGGATTTTAGTAATAAGCCCTTTGTTGTGTCATTGATAAATATCTTCTCCCATTCTGTGGGTTCCCTTGCTACTCTTGGTGAAGTTTTTCAACACATACAGGTGTTTTATCCTTAGTGTATCCCAGTTATCAATTTCAGACTCATCTGTGAGTGTGTCCTTCCCTATTTCAGTTAGCCTGTGTATTCCCTATACCAAGGTTCTTAGGTTCGTCCTGATTCCTTCATTGACAGTTCTGATAGGTTGGGGTTTTATTCCTTTCTCTGAGATCTGCTTTGAGCGTGTTCTTGTGAATTGGGGTAAAGATCTCGCTTCATTTTTCTGCAGGTGAATGTCCATTTTTTTTCTAGCACCACTTGTTAAAGAATGCATCCGCCTCCCATTTGATGCTTTTGGGGACCTTGTTGAAGATCAGTTGCCTATTTGCTGATGATTTTATTTTTGAGTTTTCTGTTCTTCTCTATTGGTCTGAGTATCTGTTATTATTCTGGTAAAACACTGTTTTGATCACTGGGCTGTATCATAGATGTTAAAGTCAGGTAAAGAGAGCCTGCCCACTTTGTCCTTGTTCTTAAGGCATTCTCTAATAATTCTTGGTTTCTTTCCTCTCCACATAAAATTCCTGATAAGTTTTTCCAATTCTTTGAAGAAGGTCATTGGTATTTGAATCCGAACAGCATTAAACTTATATGGTACTTTTGGTAAGATTGGTATCTTTGCTATATTGAGTCTGCTGATCCACAAGTATGGGATATTCTTCCATTTGTGGGGTCTCTTTTGGTTTCTTGCAGTAGGATTCTATAGTTTACCTTGATTAAGTCTTTTGTTTCTTTGGTTAGATATATCCCTTCATAATTCTATTTGTTCTTTGCTATTATGAATAATACTGCCTTCCTGATCTCTTCTTCCATTGTCTTGTCCAATGTATGTAGCAAACCAAGAGACCTGTTTATTAATCTTATATTCTACCACTCTTCGATATTCCTCTATCACTGCCAGTACTCTTGTTGTGGAACGTTTGGATTTTTCAATGTACAGAATCCTGTCCTTTGAAAATAGTGATAGTTTCACCTCCTCATCTCCCAGGTGAATATCTTTAATGTCCTCTGCTATCCTAAATTATTAGCTAAGACCTCCTGGACAATGCTAAATAAAAGTGGAGACAAGATGCATCCTTATCTGGCCCCCCTTTTCAGTGGGATTGCTTTCATTCTCTTTTTAATGGACTATGATGTTGACTGTTGACTTTTCATAAATATTTTGTATTAACTTGAAACATTTTCCTCTAATCCTAATCTTCTTGAGTGTATTAATTAGGAATGGGTGTTAGGTGCTATCAAATGTTTTTTCCAAGTTTATCAATAGTATGTGAGATTTATCCTTTTTCTTATCAATGTGGTGAATAATGTTCATGGATTTTTGGATATTAAACCATCCATGCAACTCTGAAATGAGTCTCACCTGATCAGAAAGGATGATTTGTTTTATACATTTTCGTTACAGATTTTGTATCCATGTTAATTTGAGATATTGGTCAGCAGTGGGATCCTTGCCCTATTTGGGTATCAAATTTATACTGACTTTGTAGTTTATGTTTGGATTATGCTTTGGAACAATTTTTGGAGGGTAGGTGTCAGGTCTTCCCTGGATGCTTGGTAGAATTCTCCTGTGAAACGATCTGGTCCAGGAGCTATTTTCATTGTTACTTTTTTGATAACCATATCTAGTTCTGTTGAGGTTCTTGATCTCTATCTGAGATAATCTAGGGAGAGTTTGTTTTTCTAAATATTTCTCCATGTCTTCCACGTTGCTGAATTCACTAGAATACAGACTTTCATAGTACTTTGTGATTATCCTTGTAATCTCATTGGGGTCCGTTGTGAGTTCCCTGGTTTCATCCCTCATCCTTGCTATTGATGCTTGCCCCTTTCTTTCCTTGGTTAGGTTTGCCAGAGGTCTGTTAATCCTGTTGATCCTTAATGCATTGAGTTTTTGCACTGTTCTCTCATCTTCCCACTCATTTGACTCTGCCTTGATTTTTACTATTTCTTTTCTTTTGCTATTGGAGGCGTTGTTCTGGTGAAGGTTTTATGATAGTGATCAGTCATAAGTCTCTCTTCCTTTTCCATATATGCATTGATTGCTAACAAACTTCCTTTGATAGATGTCTTTGCTGTATCCCATAGGTCTGGGTAAATTGTGTTCTTTTTCTAAATCATCTCTAAAAACTTTCTAATTTCCTCTCCAATCTGGGCAAGTTGCAGAAGATCGCTATTCATCCTCCAATTGCTTGCTCACTTTTTTCTGGTTCACCCTTTGCTGATCTCCATTTTTATGGGGTAGTGGTCTAAGAGGAGTGTCTGAGTGACCTTTCTGTGATTCAACTTAGGCTCAACTTGTGTCTAAGCATAACTTGTGCTCTATTTTAGAAAATGAGACATGTGCGCTTGAAGAGAACGTGAATTATTTTGCATTTGGATGGAGAGCTCTATAAATGTCTATCAGCTTCAGTTGCTGGATTGTAATGTTTAGCTCTGTAGCCTCTGTTGACCTTCTTTCCCAGTGATCCATCTTATCCTGATAGCAGTGTATTAAATTGCTTTCTTTTTTCTCCATCTTTTGAATAGTTTGAATTTTTCTTACAAGCATACATATTTATTATGTGATTTCTTCCCCCCCCCCCCCATCTTTTGAATAGTATGACGAATTTCACAGTTCTTTTTTTAGGTGTGCCCATATTTATTAGTTCCTTCTCTAGTGATCCTTTGATCATTATATACTGTCCATCCTTATCTCTTGTTATGATTTACACCTCCGGGTCAATTTTGTTGGAGATTAGGATTGCAACCCCTGCTTTTATTAAGTGGCACCATCTGTGGATTCATTACTTTCATCTTGTAATTGTTGTGTTGGCTGTTTTCTTATCTCCCTTCATATCAGTAATCTGTGTTTACGTGAGGGAAAGACCAGCATTGTTCCCACCTCTTTTCTCTCTAAGGCAATTCTATCTTGGTAGTTGTTTTTTGCTGTGTTGACTTCTGGATGGAGTTGTGCTATGTGGTGGTCTCCTGCTTGTGCTTGGTGGATGTTGGTCTGCTGACCACAGTGAGTAAGCAAGGATTATAACCACCTTTAGATAGCAGCCTGGGAAAATTACTGCATGCTGCGTTTTGGATCTCGAGCAAAAGAAGGGTGGTGGATGCCATTCTTCTGGACCTGGCAAGGGATTAGTGGATCCACAGACAGACTTGGTGATCATAGAGCATTTCAGTGAGTTCTGGAATAGCTCTGTGGGCAAAAAATCACAGGAGGAAGCCTGAATCAGACTTTAGTACACTAAATCTCCTTTTAACCCTCCAGCATCCTAATGTTGGCCCCCTTACCTCTGAACTTTCTGATCTAACAACAGGAGAACCAGATGGGTGATTTGGACTCTATCTTGACTCCTACTCAAATCTAGGTAAGTGTCTTTGAGAATAGGCATGTTTTGTCTGTATTTTAGTATGTAAGACGAGGAGTCCTGGTGGTATAGTGGCTTGCTTAATATATGAAGAAGAATGTAATATCAGGATTGAAGGAAGGCTTATTAACAACACATACAGCATTAGCTAGTATGACCTTGATTGCTGAAATGAAGAGGACTTGAAATCCTTGATGATGAAAACCAAAGCTTGTAATCTCCTGTGGATTGCAACTTAATATAAAGAAATCAAAAAGCCTTACAACTGGACCAATAGGTAATATCATGATAATGGGGGGGGGGGGAGGAAGTTTTCAAGATTTTTTTCCTTGCTTGGTTTCACAATCAATCACATGGAAACAGCAATGAAGAGATCACACAGGGCACTGAATTAGGTAACCCTGGAAGCCAGGTGAAAGTGTTTTAAAATGAGGACGTTACTTTGAGGACTAAGGTTCACTTGACTGAAACCATTGAATTTTCGCTACCTCATACGTATGTGAAATTTGGATGTTGAATAAGGAAGAATGGGTAAGAATGGAAATAATTTGAAGTACAGACCTAGAGAAATAGTGAAAGCAACCTGGACGGCCAAAACCTCGAGTATAAAAAGAATGCGCCCTAGAAGCAAGGATGGCAAGACTTAGTCTCACATATTTTGCATATGTTATCAGAAGACACAAGTCCCTGGGAACATACATAATGCTTGAAAAAGAAAAAAGTGTCATAGGACACTTCCTCATATAATAAGTATTTGATTTCTTTTTATTGAGTTGTAATCCACAGAAGGTTGCAGACTTTGGGTTTCATCAGCAAGGGCTTCAAGTCCTCCCTATTTCAACAATCAAGATCATACTATCTAATATTGTACGTTGTGAATAAGCCTTTCTCCAATGCTGATATTGCATTCTTCTTCACATAATAAGGAATCCACTCTACCACCAGGACTCTTAGTCTTACATACTAGAACACAGAACCGACAGAATACAGAATATACCTTATCTTTGAAGATACTTACCTAGATTCAAGTAGGAGTCAAGATGGTGTCCAGGTAGAATTTATAGGGCAGAGCCTCGTTCTATTTTACAATGGGTCACTATGAATTGGATCAGTGTCAATAGCTCCAAACAACGACAAATGTATATCTATCTTTTTGACCAGAGTAATGCATCGCATGGCTGTTTCTTGACTGTTGCCTCTATGGGCATTGATTAAACATCCAAGTGAAATCAAATCCTGACAAGTTTAAACTTTTCTGCATTTACCATGATGCTGCTTATTGGCCCAGCACTTTTTGTTTGCTTTATTTTGATGAGTAACTCACATTGAAAACGATTGCAAGTTGTTAATGAGCCTTCCCCTGTATGCTATATAGAGATTCAAAATAGTTGTTGCAGCAGCAGGAAAGAAAAGCCAGGTGGTGATGATGGTGATAGCAGTCAGGTATTTGACTACCATGTCGTGGCTACTCATTGGGCTGAAATCTGTATGGTCGGCGGTTTGAACACACTAGCAGCTTTGTGTTTAAGGCTTTATACTGCCTTAAACAGTTATCGTCTCAGAAATCCTTGGGGCAGTCTCTATGTGTCAGCACCACCGCAACAAGTTTGCTTATTTCAAGTGGGTAAGGAGTGTGGTAAATTTGGATACTACACAGAGAGAATTCTTAGGTAATGGTAATTCATTTTGGGGCTGAGATTTGTGGGAACATGGTATTATGTAAGAGTTCCCCAAAAGTTGGGTGCATGGCAGAAGAAAATATTTTTCCCCAGTGTGCACGATGAACACCATGTTTTGTTATTCTAACAGACTTGAAAAACAAGGAGCATTGAAGGCAAGTTCCTAATAGTGTGTTAATCTGCAGGGATTCAGGGAGGATGTGGTAAAGGGGGAAAAGCACCACAGCTACACCAAAGGATAAGTATTTTTGCCCAAACTCTCCATATCTTTGAAAGATCAGTAAAACCATTTCCGCAAAATTCTTGCACAAGCTGACTCCAGACAAAGCGTCTGCAGCTATTCTGATGTATAATTTATAGATACTGCTTCTCTAAACTTCTATATAAAAGGTCTTATTTTCTGTTCTTTGGAGCAATTTGTAGTTTTACCAATTTTTGCCCACCTGAAGTAATAATACTCACACTGTTATCTCTTTGCTTAAACCTTTCAGAGACTCGCTCTTGCTCTCTGATATTCCAGTGTTAGAAGGAACATTCAAAGGTACTTCGTCTTCAGCAGCCTCCAAAGCACCATAAACACCAGCTCCTGGTACCAGCCAGACTATGTGGATCCTGTCTCTCTACAAAATTTTCCAGTCTAGCAGGTAAATAAGCTCTCAAATCTTGAACTCAAGCTCCTTTCCTTAAAAGTTCTTCAGAACTTCTGAAAGAATCTGGCTTCGTTTGTTTCTTGCAAGAATTTACTTCCTCTAGGAGTCTTGGTGGCTCCATGGATTACTCATTGGGCCACTCACCCAGAGGTTCATCATTGGAAACAAGCAGTCTCACCCTGAGAAAGGTGGGACATTCTACTCCTGTAAAAAGTACCGCAGCAGCAACCACCTGTCACAATCGACTGTCTCACGGTGAGTTTGGTTTTTTGGTGAGTGGAAATAGTACGGATGCCCTTGTGCATAATGAGTGATATGTTGGTCTGTGAACGTGAAGACCAGCTGTTTGAATCTACTAGGCCTCTACAAGGTCAAAAGATGAGCATGGATGGTCCTATAAAGTTACAGTCTCAGAAACCTGAAAGGCAATCCTGCCCTATCATATAAGGTGGCTCTCAGTTGGTTTCCACTCAATAAGCGTGAACTTGGTATTGTTTGTTTGTTTGTTTGTTTGGGTTTTGTGAGTCTGGTAGTAATAGACATTCTAAGTTTTGTGCACATCACTTACCTTGTCCGAAAACAATTTTTAAAAAATAGGCAGCTGCTTTAGGGTTTTTGGTAGTTACATAATATCATGTCAGTTTGAGGGTATTAAAATGGAGTCTAGCCTGTCAAGCAGGTCACAGCCTGATGATGCCTCCTTCAGGGCATGGCCTTCTCATGAGGATTCTGCAAACTTTCTCTCTTGTCTGCCTTCGTCTTCCTGTTGACAAGCCACCGGAGACTTGCTGAGACCTGGAAGAACTCTCTATCTACCTGTTGATGGAGCCACACTTGGAGAGCTGAAGGAGCCACATAGAGAGACCCATGCCAGTGCTGAAATGTTTTCACCAGCGTTGGATCCCCAAGCTTATGATCTTCTTGCATTTGGCATCATTTTGTGTGCTGCATGAGGCTGAAGAGGAATTTATGAAGTAGTATCAGACATACGGGCTAATATCAGACTTATGGACTTGATCTGGACTGGTCTCAGATGTTTCCTGAATATACAATTGCTCTTTGATATAAAACTCTTTCTTACAGATCTGTGAGTGTCTTTGGAATTTTGTCTCTAGTCAACAGATCTAACACAGATTCATTTGAATTGTTAAGTTTTCTGTAATATAAATTAGGAGTAATATAAATTAGGAGTGCAAAAGACTCCCACACCAGGCACACCAAATTGAACACATATTTTAATTAATATTTTAAAGCATCTTAAAGATGTGTGACAGAAATAAAACTGTTTCTCTAAAAGAGAATTTTTAACTCCGTAGCTGCTTCTCTACCCCAGTGACAGCTGTTCTCTACCTCCTTCTGCCTCCTAGAAAACCATATTCTGGCTATACTTCCTTTTGTGCCTAAAGAACCTACTAAAGATATCAAGCCCATTCCTAAAGCTCCATTTATAGTCCAAACTAAAATCTCCAAGAAAAGGCATGCACAGAATGCCCATCAAGTGTAGTGTATCCTTCACTCCCTAAACACACACAGTTACATACTATTGTCAATAATTTCCTAAAATTGTGCAAAAAACTATATGAACTTATGAAAAGGTTTACTGCCCTTATTAATACCTATAGCCCCATTTATCAGATTCCTATGAATCAGTCCACATATTAACAATACCCAAGGCATTATAAACTTAACAATTACAGTTTCCTAACCAACCCTTGAAAGGCACTAAATCCAATATTTGTAATAAAATTTTTTTTAAATAGGAAAAACTAGTTGGTATATACTTAAACAAAAAAGCCTACACACAGCTAAATTTCAACCAATTTACTAAATATATTTAATAAATAAGCCTGAATTCCATGCTTACTGGAATAATGCTTACAATTCATATTTAAAAAGAATTTAAATATACAGAAATACTTAAAGTTCTAGTATCACTTTCAAAAATGAACTTGCATCTATGTTACACTTTTTGTCCCATGGAAAACTTTTGTTTAATACTCAACTTTTTTCAGAGGTTCCTTACCCTATGTTTGAAACGCAGGCATTTTATAAAGTTTATCTAATAAGTCAATTTCATCTGAAAATTGTTATACTGTTGTCCCTCATCTCCACCAGTCATTGGTTTCAGGATACTCCTCAGATATCAAATCCCATGGATGCTCAAGCATCTAATAAGAAATAGGAGAAAAGATCCAAGATACCCACCCACACCGCCTCTGTGCCAAGAATCTGCAGTGGCGATGCAAGGTCAACATCTATTGTCCTTTGAGAAAAATGAAGGTGTGCGCCACTGAAGAGCCATTGGGGTCACCTGAAGTAATCACCAGGCAGGAAAGGTGGCTGGTCTGGCAGGCATGGCTGATTTGAGCTGGCATCGCTGAGTCCTGCCTGACTTTTGCCTTGAGAAGCTTCTTTTCATTTTCTGTAAAATAAGGTTAATAAATAACCTAGTTTCGGTATTCCTAGACTAGACCCTGGAGTTTGAATCCACTTGCTTTACTCATTAAGCCCAGAGAGGGACAAACCCCTTCCCAATGTGAAACAGGATACATCTGGACCCAAAGTCATCACACTTAGCCCTTTGCACTGGTGTGATCAGGCTAACGTTCCCCATCATGTTGCTCTTTTGAAAAGACAGATGGTGCTCATTGTGGCTTGGTAAGCTATAAAATGTCTCCCTCCTCTGTGTGTCCTTCTCGAGGAAACTCACCTGTGAATTGACACTGTGCTGTAGAGACAATGGCTAGAGATCAGGGGCCAGCCTCTTTCCAACCCCACCTGTGCTATGTAGTGACCTTGGGCAATGCCTTCACCTCCAAGTCTCAGTTTTCTCACATGGGGATCTCAGTATTTCATGGGGTCTTGTGACAGATCCTCACTTGGCCACAGTAGAGGGACAAGAATAGCCTTGCCATCAGACAGAGATTATTGTAAACTTGATTATGGTGGCTGGAATTATGGTATAATGTGATACCTGATCGTTTGCTCTTCCTCTTGACTTTGTTCTTGGTTTAAATATTTCCTGTTGACAGTTGCCTCCTTAGTGCAGTAGGCAGCACATCAGTCTCATAAATATATCTTGTAAGCTTATCAACAGAGATTTTCTGTCTGGCTTATTTTAATATTGCCTCTGGTCTTTTCTTTCTTCCTTCTTTTTTATTATATAGATAAATAGATAGATGTGCACTGTTTTCTAGTGGGTGCTTTGTGGGTTGTTTGTTTGCTTGTTTGCTTTGGGGTGTGTTTCCCAGTTTATGAAGCACATAAGGGTAAGATGTATACAGACAATAATGGATATAATAACTTATTAGGAGACCCCAAACCCATCTGTAAGCAATTGGATAACCCTCAGAGAGGAGTCACAGGGAAGGGACAGGCCAGTCAGGGTGCAGTATAGCACTTATGAAACATACTACTTTCCTCTAATTCTTAAACCCTTTCTCCCCCGACCCCACTATCTTGATCCCAATCCTACCTTATAAATATGGCTGTACTGGAGGTTGTACAATGGTACAGACAGCAACTGGAAACATGGGGAATCCAAGATAGATGGTTCCTTTAGGACCAGTGGTGAGAGTGGCAATACCAGGAGGGTGGAGGGGAGGTGGAACTGATTATAATGATCTACATATACCCTCATCCCTTGGATATGGACAACAGGGAAGTGGATTAAGGGAGACATTGGACAGTGTATGATATGACAAAATAATAATAATTTATAAATCACCAAGGGAGGGGGAATAGGAAGGGGGGAAATGAGGAGCTGGGACCAAGGACATAAGTAGAAAGCAAATGCTTTAAGAATAATGAGGACAACAAATGTACAAATGTGCTTGGCATACAATGGATGGGTGGATGGATTGTGATAAGAGTTGTGTGAGTTGCCAATAAAATGATTTTTTAAAGGATTGAATAAATATTTCATTATTTTTCTAAAAAAGAGTACTGTTTAGACTAAGATTCTGGTTCATTCCTGTCCTGATTTACTCCAAACAAAGCAATCTTAGCTGCATCTCTATGAGTGGTGGATGGCTGCAGACAAGTTTTCTCAGAAGAAATTGCATGATATTTGCATATAATCTACGCGCAGGAAACTTCCTGCATACTTTCAGTCCCTCTAGATGACTTACAGTGCACAATATGATGTAAATGCAATACAAATAGCACTTTACATTCCTCTTAGCCTTTGAGGGATCGCCTTGACCATGTACTTGCTTTTTTGAGAACCATTTTTTAACAGAAACAAATAGGACACACAACGCTAGTACCAAATGAGTGAGTTAAGTGGTGAACAATGGTCACACAATAAATGTTAGAGAGATGCTGAATGTTGATGAAATGGGGGGAAGCTACAACAGGTTTGGCCTACATATCACTTAATGTGGATTAAGTGTAGTGCTCAGTGAAGAGTAAATTCAAGTTTCAATTTCTAGAAAAAATATTTTGACTACTTTTGACCTATAGTTGATTGAAACTGTTTTAGGGGAACCTGCAGGCAGAGAAAGTTGATTTGTATACATTTTTCCCAAAACCATTTTTTGGAAGCTAATACATCAATCCACAGTTCAATCAAATCAAACAGTATTGGACAATTGTGTCCACAGTTTCCAAATATTACCTTTCTTCTTGAACTCCTTGATTTCAGCTCCACTCCATTCTCTTCTATCCCCCACTGTAACCCCTAGGGACCCTTATTCTATCTGCTGTCTCTGGATTCATCAATCCTGGGTTTCATATACCAAAAATCAAGCAAAACAACAAAAATTCAAGAAGACTACCCCAATGACAAAATACATCCGAGTCAAATCCCAATATGGAAAACACACACACAGAGAAAATGTTAAAAAAAAAACAGATTATATAAAAAATTCATATTATTTAAAATATTTTGGCTGAGTCACTTGCCCAATGGCTATCATAAGCAGTCAATTAGATATAGTCACAGAAAGACCCAAGGCACCAAAGTCAAAGGCCATTTATAGAATGGTTTCATCTCATGTACTCCAAAACTTATTTTACAAGTAAGACAATCAGTATTTACTGAAGAAAAATAATGAGAGAAAGGAGGATACTATCAAACAGGAAAAAAAGATGCTTCAAAGAAAAGAGATGCATTTCTGCCTATTCCAGGGAACTGTCCCCAAGAAATTAGGAAAAAGAAGGCTATTCTTCTTAGAGCCTAAAATGAAGCAGGTAAATTATAGCTCTAAGTCTGGAACATTGACCCTGAGACTGTCTTAAGGGGGAACTGATGACAAGGACCTACATATAACCTCCTCCCTTGGGTATGGATAACAGCAAAGCGGGTGAAAGGAGACGTCGAACAGTGTAAAAAATGACAAAATACTGATAATTTATAAATTATCAAGGGTTCATGAGGGAGGGAGAAAAGGGGAGCAAGAGGAGAAATGAAGAGCTGATACCAAGGGCTCAAGTGGAAAGCAAATGTTTTGAGAATGATGTTGGCAACAAATATACAAATGTACTTGACATAATGTATGGATGGATGGATGGATGGATTATGATAAGAGTTGTATGAGCCCCCAATAAAATGATTTTTAAAAACCACAACTATGTAGCCTTAAAATAATTGAATTTTCAGGTACAAGGAAAAACTCCTCCTCTTCCTCCTCCTCAAACTATCAGTTACCATAGAGTCGATGCAAACCCTTAACTACCCCTTGTATGTTAGAGAAGAACTGTGCTCTTGATTTTCAGAGGATGTTTTCCAGCAGTAGATTCCAACTTCTGATGACTGTTTTAGTGGATGGTTTTTCAAAAGTTGATTACTCCTTTGGCAAAACATAAACTTCCAAACTTTTAGCTAGCAAGAAAACTCATTAACCTTCTGCACTAATCAGGAAATCCCTAAGTATACTCCTAAGTATACATATGTAACCACTATAGCCACTGCTATAAGGTTCATTCCAATTCTGTAGTTTCTGAGACTATAAATCTTTATGAGAACCAATAGCCTCCTATTTTTCCCAAAGGGTAATTGAACTGATGACCTGTGGTTGGCAGTCCAATTCCTGAACCATTATATGTATGCTTTCTTGGTCCTGGTGTGAGAATTTTTGTTTTCTTTATGTTTCAGTATAATCCATATCAGAGGGTGTAGTCTTTGATATTCATCAGGAGATGTTTCATGTTCTCTTGACAAGCAAGATAGTGTCCCGTGTAGAGAGTTGATATGCTTTTTTTAAAGGGGGAGTCAAGAGGAGGTCCTTTCAATGGATTGAAACAGTAGCTGCAACATAGTAACTGCAATGGGCTCAAATAGTAACAACTGTGAGTATTGTGGGGGACCAGGCAGCATTTCATTGTCATGCATAGGGTTGCTATAAGTAGGAACTAATTTGAAGACACCAAACAACAACATATATTTACACATGCACATTCATCAAAGATGTCTATTTTCCTTTACATCCCAGTTTTGATATTGCTTAATGATCAACTATCTAAGTCTGAAGCCCTGTACCTCCTTCAGTTCCCCACCCCCACACAAAAAAAAACAGAGTGAATCACCAGGAGACAGTTTCTAAGATTCAGGGCACATTCAGAGAAGTCGCAAATGTTTACAAGTTTGAAATACTTTCAATAAGGAAAACCAACTTCCCTAGTCACTAGTGATCTCTGACTAGTCACTGTATTTCCTGAGAAAGTCCTTCTCGACATTTACTATTTAATGTGCATAAGAATCATGTCAGAAACTTGCTAAACCTCCACTGTCTGGGTTCTGTGGATTCTGATGTAGATGATTTGAGATATCTTGTACTGAAGCATGACTGGTGAACTTTTGCCTCTTATTATTATATGATCAAATCTGTTAGTCTGTGTTAGATCCTCCTTTAAACAGAAAAGAAACTAAGATCACAAGTTCAAATATAGCTATGAGAAAAGAGTTGAACCCAATGCAAAAGGTGACGACTGCTGCTAACTCTTGATGTTTTACTCTTAGTGAGTAGAGTGCCACAGATGGCATTGTCATTAAAAATATGACTGCACATTATGTAGGCTAAAGGCTAAGTGTCTATATTTATTAATAATGTGTGGTAGTTAGGTTTATTATGTCAACTGAGCCAATGAACACATGTGGGATTAACTGAAGGGCAGAGATTTAAATGGCGTGGCGAGCATTGCCTTTTTTGTCTCATGCTCTTTGATGATTGGACTAGTGTTTGGCTGCCTTAGCTTGTTCTCTACTTCAATTTGCAAGCTACGCTAACTGTGAGACACATAAGCCATGGGCAGTGAGGTTCCTTGAAGACCTGCTTTGCCACCCTGCTGGAGTATACATCACTTGAGCTGGGGACAGAGAAACAAATCCATAGACACTCATATGAGAGAGAGTTTTATATAAAGGGTAAGTTTACATTAAGAAAGCATCCCAAGCCAGTACTTTCCAAGCCCATAAGTCCAACATGAGCCCATATGTCTGATACCAATCCACAAAGTCCTCCTCCATCTCACGAAACACACGCAGTGATGCCAACTGTAGGAGGAAAGCCCAGTCAGTGAGAGGGTAAGCATCTCAGTGCTGGCAGGGGTCTCCACACGGCTGCTCCAGCACCCAGGGCTGCATCAGGGTAGTTCCATGTGACTTTTCCTCAGAATGCCTTGCAGGAAATGAGTCTTGCCAGCTGAAGCAGGAAACTGATTAAGGCAGCTGCAGCCTCGTCCCACCATCAGAGAGCAAGAGAACAGAGAGCTAGAAAGGCGAGGTGCACTGAGCCATGCACCTCTCCACCCTTCAATTACTCCCACATGTGTTTATCAGACAGATTAGCACAATAAACCTTAATTATCTCACTCCACCAGGTAAAAAAACACAACCACCTGAGGTGCTTGCTAAGGGCAAGGAAAATCCAGAATGGGAGTAGATGAAGGTA
>PVJH01022785.1:0-36004 GCA_004026705.1 Nesogale talazaci
CACCCGCACACAGGCTAGGAGGCTTGCGTTCCCTCGGAGCCCTGGTGGTGTAGTGGCTCTCCATGGGCCTGCTAGCTGTGAGGTCAGAAGATCAAAACCACCAACTGCCCTTCCGGCGAGAAAGGACGGTTCTTACTCCCCGAGAGTTACAGTCTCGGGAGAGCTACAGTCCCTGCAGGGGGCAGTTCGAGTCAGGATCAACCTGCTGGCAGTGATTTGGGTGTGTTGGTTTGCGTGCCGGTTTTGTTTTCTTCGGGGTAATTTCGGTAAGGAGCCATGATGGCTCTGGAGGGGTGGTGGGCTGCAGACCACAGGTGGGTGGTTCAAAGCTTCAGTCGCTCTGCAGGAGGAAATGGAGGCCGTCTGCTCCCAGAAGGACTTCCAGCCCCCAAGGCCCCCAGAGGGTGGCTCTGCGTGCATCTGGGCCGATGCGATGGCGGTGGGCTTGGTTTCCGTTCTTGGAGTGCCTTGTCGCAGCCCAGGGGTCGCCGCAACCCGAGGGCCTGTCTTCCTGCACGCTCTCAGCGGGGCAGACTTCCACTGGGGATTCTGTAGAGGAAGGAGAACGCCGGGTCCTTCTGTCTAGTCTGTCTTAGTCAGGAAGACCCCAAACAAAACGAAACGAAAACTCAAGTGGATTCTGATTCACAGAGCCCCCTTGGGCCGGGTCATATCACAGTCTTGGCCCCATCTGCTTCCCACAGAGCGGCTGGCGGCTCCCCCCAACGCTAACCAGCTGGGCCCCCAGGGTCCCTTAGGGAGGAGACTTGTCCACCCGAGGTGAGCCTGCTGGCCTTTGATACACCAGGCCACCGCTTCCCGGTTCACGACAACGTGTGGGCCTCCCAGGACGACAAACTGACAGAGATGTGGCGGACCCTGCAGTGCACACGGAGGGTGGGGGTGGGCGCGGGGAACTGAGGGGGTGGGGGCAGCGGTTTCTCAGTGGTGGGGAACTTCAAGACCACCCCTCTGCTTGCCAAACTCAGCCCCCCACCCCACCCTCCTCGCAGGCAATTTCTCAGGAAGCGGAGGCAGCAGAAGGTGATCTGGTGGCCCTGGCTTGCACTGACCGTAGGTCCCAGCCTCAGGCCTCTGGCGATTGGTGTGTGCCAGTCTCTGACAGAGCTGGGTGTCGGGCTGCTAATCGCAAGATCAGCAGTTCGAAGCCATCAGACAGACTTCCTGCTCCTGTAAAGAGAGCGTCTGGGAAGCCCACAGGGGCCCTCTCCCTGGTCTTACTGACAGGGTCTCACTCTCCCGCAGTGGGAATCCATGATTCGATTCAGCTCCTCCTCCTCTTCTTCCTCCCTCCTCCTCCCAGGTTCTCCCCGAGCCCCGCCCTCTGCATACACTGCCTCTCCTTTCCCCTGAGGATGATGCTGGTAGCCATGGAAGGAAAGGGCAGTCCTTGAGGGTCCCCTTGGCCAAACCCCCGGACCTCCCCATCTTCAGGAGACACTGGAGAGAAACAAAAGCCACCAGGTCCCCTGGCACTCGGGTAGCCTGGGGGCAGTGTCCTGCCCTCTGTGACTCAGGACCAGGGAGGGACACAGCCATCACTGTCCCCTGACTCTGGGGTACCAGCCCCCACCATGGAACAGCCCGAGGGGCAGCTGTGTCATTGAGGGGTAAAATTAAAGAGACATCAGACAGGAGAAAGTCTGTGAGTGCTGTCACCTCCAGAAGCTCCAGGACCCCAAAAGCCAGGTCTGCACAGAGAGAGCACGTACATTTCCAATCACGGCTTATATACACTTAGGGGACACGTAAGCTCCTCTGATTACAGGTAACCACGTGCGTGCAACAGAAGGGGGACAGGCTAGGGGTGTGCACACAATAGGAAGGGGGGGCATTAGGGGGGCACATGTGACAAGATGGACGGAGTCTAGAGTCAAGATGGCAGTTTAACCTTGGTCCTCCCTGAGTCGGCTGGACCTTGTCTTTGGGCTTTCCTTCAGGGGAGCCATCCACAATCCCCATCAGTCAGAAGTGGACCCCACCTGGGGTGGGACAAACTATGGGGTCTGGTTGCTCTAGATGGCTGATAACCCTCAGGTAAATAACCTTTTTCTTAAAAATCATTTTAGGGGGGGGAGTAATTTCAGGGATCTTCATATATGACCTCCTCTCTGGGGTGTGGACCCCCGGGGGGGGGGTGAAGCGACACATTGGACAGTGTACAATATGAAAAGGTAATAACAATTTGTAAACTCTTAAGGGTTCGGGCTGAGCCCCGGTGGCATAGTGGTTGTGTGCGGGACTGCGGCCCACTGGGATGGAGGTTCGATTCCGGCTCCCAGAAGCAAAGGCTGGGCCTCCTACTCCCACCACCTGAGGGCAGTGATGACAAAAAAAAAAAAAAAACTATTAAGGGTTCATGAGGGAGGTGGAAGGGGGAGGGGAAATATGGGGAGCTGGAATTTTTAAAAAAAGGAACTAGGGGAAAGGGGGAAAGAGGAGCTTATACCGAGGGCTCAAGTAGAAAATATTTCTAAATGAATATAGCAACATGTGTACAAATATGCTTACTGCAAACGATGTATTGAATGTTATGAGAGCTATAAAAACCCCCAATAAAATCTATATTTAAAAAAAAATCTTTTTTTTTTGTTTTGGTATCACTGCCCTGCTGGGAGTAGGAGGCCCAGCCTTGCTCCTGGAGAGCTGCTGCTGGATTTGAACCGCCAACCCTGTGGGCCGTAGTCCCGCACTCAACCACTGTGCCCCTGGGGCTCAGCCCTAAAAAAAAAAAATCATTTTACTGAGACCTCTTACAATGCTGTTTACAACTCATACATCCGTCATATCGGGCATATTTGTACATATGTTGCCATCATTCTTTTCTATTCTAGATAGGGACTTCCTACTGAGTCCTTGGTATCAGCAATTTCTTCCCCCGTTCCCCGCCCCCACCCTCGTGACCCCTAGATAGATTATCCAAGATCATTTCCACATCTTACACCATCACGGTCTTCCTGGTTTCCGTTGTTCTTGCCCCTGGAGGGGGGCGTGGGGGCGTGTGTCCATCAGCTTCCCCTTCTGATGGGGATACAACCTGGGGGATCATCATCTGCCCCTCTCCTCTTTCTGTGTTCCCAGTGCTTCTTGTCCCTGCTGCTCATTGCCCTCGTGGAAGTCACGGTGGCCACAGTGGTCCTTGCTTTCTTTCCTCTCGTAAGTACGGGGCAGCTGCCCGCCTCCGCCCTACTGACCACTGCCGTCCCTCCCTCCAGGGGAGGGGCTGATGCCGGAAACCTCCCCACCAAGGACTCAGCAACCCCGTGGGGTGAATCCGGTTCAGGGGGAAGGGGGCTGGGGCGGGGGGGGGGGGAGCTGGTGCTCAGCTGTTAACACGCAGGTGACGGTTGGAGTCCGCCTCCAGGAGCCTCGAAAGAAAGGCCTGGCGACAAAATCCCCCCCAGGGGAGCCTGGGCACGGGCGGTGGGTTGGCAGCCAGCGGCTTGTCTGGTGCCCGGTGTGGCGGGAAAGCTACCAGGCAAGCAGGTGGGCACCCCTAGGGTTGGGCACCAAGCCCCGCAAGGGGGGCCGGTAACGGGACATCAGTCCGGCCCAACAACGCTCCTAAGAGGTTGTCTCCCGTGCGCACGCCCAGATGCGCGCGTGCTCCCAAAGACAGTCACCACGGGTGGGCTTGGTGGCATGGTCTGTGGGCACCGAAGCTGCCTGGGGGCTGATTTGTGGTGACACATGGAAGCGAGGAAGGAGGGGCGCCTGCGCCTGCCGTCGATGGTACCCCACGATGGAGTCCCAGGTCTGAACTCGGGGGCCCTTGGTGGATGTGGGGGGACCCCAGGACCTGTTTGTTAGGGAAATGGGGAGTGAGGCATGAGGCGGAAAGAGGTGACGCTATGAACCATCGGCTGAGTCCTCGGGTCTGCAGCAAGGGACACGCACCTCCCTCATCCCACCTCTGCGCAGGGGACTGGGGGGGAGGGGGCGGACCCACCAGACCTCCCCGCAGCCGCTCGTTCAGGGCCACCCCCTCCCAGGGCACCTGAGGGCTCAGAGCAGGCAGATGGAGGTCGGGCAGTGAGCATAGGAGTGGGCCGCTGGCAGACAGGGCCGCCAACACGGTGGATTGCCGCCGCCAAGAGGAGGGGGGTTGGGGGAAAGCAAGAAGCATGGTATCCCCCGCCTTACAAACCGGGCGGCCACTGAGTTGTGCCCAACTCGTGTCCGTGGGAGGAAGGCGTCTCCGAGGCTGATTTCCCAGAAGCAGTTCACCTGGCCTTGCTTTGGCGCCCGTGGCTGGAATGGAAGCATCAGCCTTTTTCATCGCAGCCAAGTACAGCGACTGTTGCGCGCCCACCCCCCCCAACACACACACACACACACACACACACACACACACCCCAATTCGGTCATGAGACCAGGAAGGGGGAACGCAAACATTCGGGCTGTGCTGTGACACACACACAGACACGTTCTTTTGGGGACACAGGAAGGGGTGACAGTGTTGCCGGGAAGTGGGAGGAACTTTTTTGGCTGGGAGAAAACAGTGGGAGGGAGACTTTGTGGTCGGCACTTCTGTGTTCTCTCCTTCCCAAACCACCTCCTCCGCAGAGAGGAGACCCACCTCCATCCACCCCCCAAAAAGTGTGTCTGTGTGTGTGTGTGGGGGGGGTGTTATTTTCAGACCTTTATGGAAAAAACTCCCCAAAGTGAATTTTCCCCTTGTGTGCAAAGCACTTGGATCGCCGCAGACGATGAGATTCAATTCTTTCATCGAGTCCCAGCCCCCACCGTGGGTGCAGCCGGCGAGTGTGGGAGCGATTCCAAAGAGCAGATGATTCAAACCCGTGGAGGGGGACGGGGGGGGGGGCGGGGTGCACCAGATGCGCTGGCTCGGGACCCACTGTCCGCCCTGCACTGGTGTCTGGGGTCTCTCCTACCTCACTTGGACCCAGGGTGGGGTCTGTTCCCAACCCAGCCCCTTGCCGGGACCCAGGGGACTGAGGGTAGGGAAGGGGGCAGAAGCCAAAGGGATGCCCTCCCCGTCCCAGCTCTCCCTCAAAGCATCACCTTTGTCCCTGGAGTGTCCTTGAACGGCTGCCCCTGTGTTTCCTTGAGGTGCAAGACCTGGCCTTGGAGCACACCCAGGCGACCCTGAGGGAGAATTACAAAGATTACAATGACTATTCTGCTGGATGGAACTTGGTCATGGCCAAGGTGAGAGGCCTCTGCCCTTGGGGCGGGCCCAGCGGGAAAGAGCGCGTCCAGGTTGCCATCTCGGCCTGCGGCGTCGAGCTCAGGATGGGGAGGCAGCCATGGGAGGCCAGTGCTGGCCCAAGTCCTGGGCTTGGCTGCCTGTGCCCCAGCTGGTCCACCACGCACCCACCATGCAGTCCCACAGCCCCGCAGCTAATGCATACTGAACTCCTCCTGCATATGCCCCCAGGAGCCCTGGCGGTGTCGTGGTGCGGCATCAGGCTGCTAATTGCAGAGTCAGTAGTTCGAAACCACCCAAAAAGGCTTACTTTCTCAGAGACCCACAGGGGCTTATAGGGTCACTGTGAGTATGGGTTTATTGCATGCCCTGGTGGCAAAGTGGGCTGTGACTTGGATTGCCAACCCCAAGGTCAGCTGTTCAAACCCACTAGCGAATCCTTAGGAGAAAAACGAGCCTCTCTGCTTCCTGTAAAGAGAGCCTCTGAGACTCACGGGCAGTTCTACTCTCTTCTGTCACGTGGCTGTGAGTCAGCATGAACTCGATGCAGTGAGTTTGGTGGTTTGAGGCTGCCTGGGCAGGCCTTGTTCCCAGCCCCAAACAACGAAACAAACCCTTGCTCTGGTGTTATGGATGCTCCAGTGGGGGAGATGGACCTGAGATCCATCAGGCACTGATGTCAGGTCTGATGGCTGAGGTAAAGAAAGACAAGTAGGGCTGAGCCCCGGTGGCGTAGTGGCTGTGCACGGGACTGCGGCCCACTGGAACGGAAATTCAATTCCAGCAGTGGGGCTGGGCCTCATACTCCCACCACCGGAGAGGAGTGATGCCCACCCCCCTCCCCCCCCCCAAAAAAAAAAGAAAGACAAGTGGCCACAAGGGTTATTTACCCACGACTTCTAGCACACAGGAGGATGCCGTGAAATAGTGGCCTGGTGGCCAGTGCTTGTCTGCTAACGGAGCGGCTGGTGGTAGGCCCGCGAAAGACGCGGCCGTCGCCTCCCCTAGATAGTGGTATGGAAATTCTGTGTGGCTCTTGAACTCCCTGGCGATAAGTTCGGATTGATGTTCTAGGTCAGGATGACTTTCCTGCCCGACTTCTGGTTAGCTGGGAGGGAGAAAGATGAGACTTTTGATGCCCGTAAAGAGTGACGGTCTTGGGGGCTGAGCCCCGGTGACGTAGTGGTTGTGCGCGGGACTGCGGCCCACTGGGACAGAGGTTCAAATCCAGCAGCAAGGCTGGGCCTCCTACTCCCACCACCGGAGGACAGTGATTTCCCCCCCCCCCCCAAAAAAAATAAGAGTGACGGTCTTGGAAGCCCACAGGGACAGGTCTACCCTGTCCTGTCGGGCAGCTAGGAGTCTGTGTGAGTCTGGGTAGACCAGAGAAACAAATCCATAGTCACACATTTATATAAGGGAGCGGCTTATATACAAGAGCATTGGAGCCTTGAGAAAACATCCCAAGCCAGTCCAAGGTCATAAGTCCGATATTGGCCCATATGTCCAATACCAATCTATAAAGTCTTCTTCAGACTCACAAGGCACATGCAATGATGCCAGGACAATCACAGGCCAGTGGGTGCAGAGTCTTGGGTGTCCATTGGTGTTGTAAGCATCTCAGCGCTGGCAGGCGCCTCGCTGGGGCTTCTCAAGCATCTTAGCACTGGCAGGAGTCTCTATGTGGCTTTTGTGGTTCCATCAGGGTAAGCCCATGTGGTTTGTCTCAGGGAGTCAGCCTTGTGTCTTATCAGTACAGCATCTCCAAGGGACTGAGGAGTGAGTCTCTCACCTCCAAAGGGGAAATACAGCTGGATTTCCCAGAATTCTCAGGAGAAGGCCATTCCCACCCAGAGATGTCATTGGCGATCTCCAGACTGACAGGCTAGACTCCACCTCTACACTCGTCGTAGGGCCTCCTTAGCTGGGGTCACGTGACAAGCTCTGGCCAATGAGCTGCGTGTGACCCGGTGAGAGCCCCCAGAGCCTTTTCCCTCTTGTCTCAATGATGGGACATTCTGGAACAAAGGTTCTCCACCTTCCTCATGCCATCACCCCTTAAATCCAGTTCCTCATGTGGTGGTTAAGCCCTCCTTCCCACCACAAAATTCATTTCATTGCTATTTCCTGTCATTTTGCTACTGTTATGAATCAGGCAACCCCTGTGAAAGGGTCCTTCAAACCGCCCCCCAAAGGGGTCACAACCCACACATTGAGAACGGCTGTTCTGAAGGGTGCCAGCTCTGTCAGTCAGGGGTCCAGAGCAACTCTGATAAGCCCACTCCCCCTGCCAAGTCTCAGATGCCCATCAAGGCCCAGGGGCTATTGGTTCCCTCCTGCATACCTTCCCGTAAGTCGGACCGAGAACAGAGCTGTGGCTCATTTAGAAATGGGGCCAGGACAGGTCTTTCTGGAGAGGCCCATTGGAACAGAAACTTGCACCTGGCGAGGAAGGGAGTCCCCCAGAGAGCTGTCTGACGAGAGAACATCCCCGGAGCAGAGAGGCGTCCCTACAAAGGCCCTGGGGTGACAGTTTGTGATGTGGACTTGAGGGGCACCTAGGAGCAGAAGCAGCTGGCACCTGGAGTCTGGGGGAGGGTGGGCCCCTGGGGGGGGAGGGCCACCAGGAGACCCCGAGGAGGCATTCCACGCAGGTCCGGCAGCGCTGCGGCTGGCCGCTCCGCGGCAGCCATGGGGACGGGCGGCTGTGGCTGGATCGTGTGTGAGTGCCGGTTCTCCGCTTCCAGCTGCAGTGCTGTGGGGTAGATGGCTACATGGACTTTGTGGGCTCCTCCTTCGAGACCTCCACCGGCCGCGTCTACCCCCAAAGCTGCTGTAGCTCCACGGAGGCTTCTGCCTGTGACGGCCACAACGTGTCCAGCCACGTCATCCACCAGAAGGTAACTGGGCACGGGGCTTGTGTGTCCCTCGGCCTTGTCCCGGATGCAAAGTGACCTTCTTTTCTGGGGAGCCCAGCAGGGAGGGAGAGAGACAAAAAAAAAAAACAAAACTCCAGGCCCATTGGGGTGTTCAGACTCGTTTTGTGTGAAGATCCCCATTTGGCAGATTGGGAAACTGAGGCTTAGGGAAGGGGTGGGGCTGGTCAAAGGTCACAGGGCTCTGGCAGAACTGGGCACTGGGTGCAGAGATTGGGGGGGGGGGGGCATTAGAACAACCGATCTGGTACTAACAGTGACAGCCTCCACAGGGGGCTGAGTCCTCCCTGGGTCCCTAAGCTGGGGCCAGCCCCTTCACGAGGGGCCCGTGTTGCACCCTCACGGGTGAGGACCATTCTTGCTGCCTTATCCCCAAGCAGCTGAGGCAGGGAGAGGGCCCACGGCCGGGGAGCAAGGACACTCACTGGGTCTCCAGCCTCACCTCCCAGGACCTCCTCACCCTCTAAGCTTCTCTGCAGGGCAGAATGGCAATCATTCCTTCTTCCATCCCTTGGACAGATCTTGGACAGTTCCCTCGGGAGGAATTGTTCAGGGCTGGTGCCAAGTCAGGGTCTCCCAGACACTGAACCCCCATACAGCCCGCTGCAGCTGCTAGGTGCTACTCAGACACACCTGACACCCACTCTCCTGGGCTCCTCCCTCCTCCTGGAAGGCTGCTCTGGACCCGTCTGGGCTCCAATGCCATTTCCAAGGGAAGACTGTGTCCCAGGGGCCCCCATCTAAAAAAGTCCACCCCCCCCACCCCCCGCACAGACCCTTCCCAGGAGCCTTAGTGTGACTCATGCTTCCTGGACCCTTTTATGATTGGTGCCCCCACCGACCCCCACCCCTCCACACACACTCTGAACAGGCAGCATCTCTGTTTGGTTTCCTACCGCCCAGCCCTGGGCACCCAGGAGGCACTGAACAAGCACCCACCACACTAAGTAGCAACAGTATCTGGTGGAAGCTGAAGATTCTAGAAACGAGAAGCACCAGAGGCCCAAGAGAGAGAACCCAGGACACCCCAGGAAGGGCAGCTAAGGCCTCACTCTCCGTGGGCGTCTGCTCGCCTCATCTCTGTGAGCCTCAGTTTCCTCACCAGAGGAACCAGAGGAGAAAATACCACTGGTAAAAAAAAAAAAAAAATACCACCGTGTGTGGTCCATCCAAAGGAATCGCTACAAACTCTATGTTGAGAGCTTTAAGAAAACAAAAGTATCCAAAATTTTTTAAAAAAGTATCCAAATGAGAAGCTCTCCTTTCTCCACCCACAACGGCCTTCTGAAGGCGGTGGTTCATCCTCTCTCATCTTGCTGATCGTGGGTAACGCTGCTGGGCTGCTAGTCACGAGGTCAGTGGTTCGAAACCACCAGCCCCTCTGCTGGAGAAAGAGAGTCTTTCTACTCCTAGAAAGATTACCGTCTCGGAGAGTCACAGGGGCAGCTCGACTCTTCCCTACAGGGTCAAAAGGACTCAGAAGGGGCCTGAGGGCAGGAAGTTGATTGTTCTGTGGTGCCTTCGCTGAAGAACGCTCTGTGATCCACACCCCGTGTTCCTGGAGTCTAGGGGACCAAGAAGTCTGGAAGGACTAGCTCAGGGCTGCGGGCTGGACGGAGTCAGTCTGCACAATGACAGGTTATAGCAGGGTGTCCTTGTCCTCTTTGAAGAAGCCTGCAGGAGCATTGCCTGGTGGGGGCAAACGTGTGTGTGTGTGTGTGTGTGTGTGTGTGTGTGTGTAGTGGTGCAACCTTCCCGGCCTCTTCTTGCCAATGCAGCTTTCAGTTTTAAAAAAAGACAAAACTGGGCTGAGCCCTGGTGGCATAGTGGTTGTGCGCAGGACTGCGGCCCACTGGGTTGGAGGTTCAATTCCAGTTCCACAGAAGCAAAGGCTGGGCCTTCTACTCCCACCACCAGAGGGCAGTGATGCCTAAAAATATAAATAAAATAATAAATAAATAAAAATAAAAGACAAAACTTCTCCCTAATAAGTCTTCATGATCCTCCTGTGTCCCTTGAGGAAAATCCATCCGGATGACCCCTCTGCTATCAAAACAACCACAAGACAACAGCCGTCACAGCCTCCTGAGTGGACGCCCCTTGCCTTGAGTTGAAGGCCCCGGAGATCGAGCCAGAAGCCGCTGTTCCGATTGCACCTTCTGGAAGGCCCCCTGACATCGGTGCATAATTGAGAGGATTTGTCTGCAGCGCCCCTCCTCATGACAGAGGCATGTTCGCATGTCAGCATGTTTTATCCAGAATCAATCCAGGCACGTATGGACTGGCAGCGTCAGAGCAGGACTCCCTGACGGGCACACAACTGACTAGCCAAGTGCTAAGTTCACGCCAGCCCCGTTTGTTCAGAAAGAGCGAACACTCCTGGGCCCCTGGTGGCGGCGTGGTTACACGGGTTGAGCTGCGATCCACATGTTCAAAAGTACCAGCAGTTGGAGGGAGCAAGACAGGGCTTTCAACTCCTGTGGACAGCTGTGGCCTCGGAAGCCCACAGTGGGGGGCGCTGTGAGTCGGCACAGATGCTGTGTTAGTCCGGGTAGACTAGAGGAACAAATTCAGGGACACGCATATAGATATAAGGAAAAGGTTTATATATAAGAGGAACAGGACATTGAGCCCTGTCCAGTTCAAAGTCAAAAGTCCGATATTAACCCATATGCCCGATATCAGTCTATAAAGTCTCCTTCCGACTCACGAAGTCACCGGTCAGTGGGTGCAGAATCCCGGTGCTGGCCGGGGTCTCCCCATGGCTCCTCGCTTCCAGGGTTCAGGGTCCATCAACAGCATGCCGCCCCAGCTTCAGAGGTCTGGCTTCATCAGGGCAAAGCCGTGTGGTCTCTCCTCTGAATCCTCCAGCTTCTCAGACGCTGCCATCTTGTCTTGTCCGTGCTTCATCATCTCTGAGACTAACTCCCAACAATTGGGGGAGATAGCTTCTCATCCTCACAAGGGAAATATCACAAGACTTCCCAGAAGTCTCAGGAGAAAGCCAGGCCCACCTAGAGGCCTCATTGGCTACTCAATGGCTATCTCCAGATGAACAGGCCAGACTTCACCCCTCCATTTCAATCATAAAATGAACATAAGCACATGACTGCCACAGATGCCATGGTAAGGAAGGGGCATCCTGGCTCTGTGCCGCGCCCTCCCTGTGGATCCCTTTGCTGTCAGGGCCATCGGGGCTGTCAGTTCTGATCCACACAACAAAACAAGACACCTCCCTGCTCGGAGCCGTCTTCCCAATAGCTCTCACGCCCGAGCCACTGCTGCAGCCACTGTGAGACCCGTCCTGTTGCGGGCTTCCCTCTCTGGGGCTAACCCCTCTCCTCTACCAAGTGCGGCGGCCTTTCCCAGGGACTGGCCTTTCCTGGCACTGGCTCCAAAGTAGGTGAGATGACCTCTGACCAGCCTTGCCTCTGAGGAGCACTCTGTCTGGACGTACGTCTTCCAAGACAGCCCCCTGTTTGTTCCTTTGGCACTTTGAATAGTCTGTGCCGACATCATCATCCGACGGCCTCGGTTCTTTTCATCTTCACCCCAAACAGAAAGACCTGGTGAGGCTGGTCCCATGTTACAGGTGGAGAAACAGAAGTGCTGAGGACGAGGGTGACCGATCTCATGTCACCCCAGGGGTGTCATGGGGGGCATCAGGCCACAGTCTTAGCCATCCACCCATGGATGCTGGCACAGGATGGGTCCAGGGGAAGGAGTGGTGATCTCTGAGTGAGGGGAGGGAAGAAGTCAGGGGCTATGTGGGGGGAGAGAGCAGTAAGATGCGAAGGATCCAAGATCCTCAGGACTCTGTCCCCTCCTCCTGTCTAGATGACTGAGGGGTGGGGGTTGGCCGCGACACAGTCTGAGAGTCCCTACCAAGCTTGCCTGTTTGGGTGTCTCTCTCCTCAGGGCTGTTTCCACCCACTCATGAACATAATCAAGATCCAGAGCTTCACTCTGAGCGGGGGCCTGCTGGGGGCAGTGGTGGCACAGGTAAGACCCTGCCCCTTGTTGATCAAGTGCCTCGAGAGGGCCACCCCCTGCCCTGGGTACTTGGGGTTCGGGCATGAACAAGAGATGCAAAGCCCTGCCATGGTGGAGCTGCCGTTTGGGCTGGGGAGGCGGGTGATCATAAAGAAGTCAAACAGGGTCATCAGATGGGGGCCGGCATCCAGGAAGGCTGCCCTGAGGAGGTGTGTGAGTCCGGGTAGACGAGAGAAACAAATTCATAGACACGCATATGGATATAAGGGAGAGGTTTACAGACAAGAGGAATGGAACATTGAGAAAGCATCCCAACCCAGTCCAGTCCAAGGTCATAAGTCCAATATTAGCCCAAATGTCCGATACCAGTCTATAAAGTCTCCTTCTGACTCACGAAGCACGTGCAATGACACCAGGACAATTACAGGGCAGTGGGTGAAGAGTCTTGGGTGTCCAGCGGCCATAGAAGCATCCCGGCACTGGCAGGGGTCTCCCCATGGCTCCTCGTTTCCAGGGCTCAGGGTCCATCAGCAGTATCCAGTGGCGGTAGAAGCATCTCAGCGCTGGCAGGGGTCTCTCTGTGACTTCTCCAGCTTTTTTTTTTTTTTTTTGAGGTCTGGTTCCATCAGGGTAAGCCCATATGGCTTCTCTTCCGGCTCCTCCGGTTCCTGGGACTCAGGGTCTATGCTGCCATCTTGTCTTGTCGGTTGTGCGTCTCCAAGGAACTGAGTCTATAATCACTCACCTCCAATTGGGAAACACCGCGAGATTTCCCAGATTTCTCAGAGAAAACCAGGCCCACACAGAGGTCTCATTGGTTATCTCTAGATTGACGGACTAGACTCCACCCCGACACTCCCAGGGCTGAAATTGACACAGCTCAGCAACTGCCACAGGAGGTGACATTTTTACAGTGACTGGAGGGGGTGGAGGAGGAGACGGGGGCAAATGAGGGAGGGAAGTGAGGACTGTTGTCCACAAAGCTCCTGAGGTAGGAATCTGCTGGATCGTTCAAGGATCATCAAGGAAGCCGAGGAACAGAGTGAGCGAGGAGGGGGTGGGGAGAAGCAGGCAAGATGTCAGTGGGGGCAGATGGCCGGCAGCCCCGGGGTGTCTGGCTTTTATCTGGAGTGTGGAGAGGGGGCAGCCGAGGGAGTTCCACACGTATCATGCCTTCTCTCGGGTGCCGGGCCCCGTTGTAGGCTCTGGGAACACAGCCATGAACTTGTCTGCCCCCTCCTCCCCCTCGCCAAAGCTGATGGCTTCATGAAGAGAGACAGAAGAAGGCTGGTTGATTTGCTCCTTTGGTTTTGTGACAAAAGAAAATACATCACGATGGATGTGTTCGGAGAACTACAGAGTTGGACGAGGAGGAGAGACCCTTCCCAACAGAGGGGTCTCACGAGTAGCCAGCCCAGAAAGAGAGGGGGGCACACTGGGGCTGTAGGGGTGGGTGGCCAAGCACAGGTCAGCAGTTTGAGACCACCGGCCCCTCCTCAGGAGAAGGAGGGGGCTCTTTATTCCTGTACAGAGTGACAGCCTGTCCGAGACACTGGCAGGAGTCGGCATCGACTGCTAGGCTGTGCATTTGGTAGGGTGTGTGTGTGTGTGTGTGTGTGTGTGTGTGTGTGTGTGTGTTTTATGAGATGGTAGACAGGAGGCGTGCCCCAGAGGCCTCAGGTCTGATTCTAGAAGTCGTAGCTAAGGAGCCTGACCTGCACTTAACTGTTAAGAGGCCAGAGTGGGCAAGGGCCGGCGCGTTGATGTCCAGTGGAGTCCCATGGGAGTTCAGGGCCTCTCTCGCCTCTGTCCAATGGCCTTCTCAGGATTTTGCTGGAGGCACCAATGAGAGGATGTCTCCAAGGATCCATGAAGCCTGACCTGAAGCATGAAGGGACTCCAGGAAGTGATGTTGTTACTGCTGCTATTGTTACTGTGAGGTGCCATTCAGTCGGCTCCGACCCACAGGGACGCTCTGCAGAGCCAAACGAATCTTGCCCGGCCCTGTGCGGTCCTCACCATGTCCCTGTGCCTGAGCCGGGGGACACAGCCGCTGCGTCCGTCCGTCTCGGTCTTCCTCTCTCTCATCGCCCCTCTCCTGCACCGAACAGGATGTCCGTCTCCAGAGACTGCTCTCTCCTGACAACACGTAAGACGAAATCTCTCCATCCTGGCCTCTGAGGCTGTGTGTCTTCCAGGACACGCGTGTTGGTTCCTTGGGCGACCGCGGGACTTTGGTGTCCTTCACCCACACCACGATCCAAGTCCCAGTCTTCTCCATCGGAGTCCAGTTGTCACGGGCACAGCAGACTCTGGGGAGCACCGTGGCCCGGGTCAGGCGCCCCTCAGGCCTCAAAGTCACCACCTTGCTTCTCCGCACTTTCAAGAGGGCTCGAGCAGCAGACAGCGTCGTTTCCTCTCTGGACGGCTGCCTCCACGACCATGGATTGTGGATCCACGCAGGATGGAACCCTTGACAGCTTACTCTGTCCTCCCTGTATCGTGATGTACCCTACGGGTCCCCTTGTGAGGACCTGGGTCTTCTTGTCATGGAGTCGTCATCCAAACTGCAGGCTGCCATCCTTGATCTTCATCAGCAAGGCCGTCAAGCCCGCCTCCCTGCCAGCCAGCAAGCTTGTGTCATCTTCTGCGTGCCGCGGGTTGTGAATAAGCCTCCCTCCGATCCCGTTGCCCCATACTTCTTCCCACAAGTCAGCTTCTTCGATGATTTGCCCAGCGGACAGATTGAAAGAGTGTGGTGAGAAGACGCCGCCCCCCCCTACACACATACACCCCTGTCTTGATTCTTAGCCATGCAGGGTCTCTTGTCCTTTTAGCATCACTGCCTCTGGATCCATGGACAGGTTCCGAACAAGCCCCGTGAAGGGTTCCTGAATTTCCACTCCTTTCAAGTCTAACCACCGTTTCTTATGGCCCACACTGCCCCTGTTAGGGCTCAGTGCGTGTGGGCCGTCACTGAAGCACAAGGAAACACCTTTCTGGAATTCTCTGCTTGAAGCCAAGATCCATCTGACGACAGCTGTGCTCTCCCTGGTTCAGCATCCTCTTCTGAGCCTGTCTGAACCTCCGGCAACTCCCTCTCGGTGGGAATGATTTAACCGAAGACCGTGAGACTTGGGCACCGAAAACTGCAAAGCATGGAAAGAAGTGAAAAACACACTACAAACCCACTGCCATTGAGGCAATTGTACTTTGGTGTTTGTTTGTTTGTTTGTTTTTTTTTTTGGGGGGGGGGGTAGGGGTTGTCGGCGCAATTGTACTTTGTAACCCAACACAGCCTCCCACCCAGTCTGATGTGCCTCAGAGCGACTCTGTGAAGGGTTTCCAAGACTGTCCATCTCCTCAGGGCCAAGACAACCTCAGCTTTGTCTCCAAGGCGCTGTCGGTGGGTTTGAACAGCCAACCCTAGGCTTAGTGATGCAAAACTGACTTATAGCACCACCAAGCCTCCAAAACCAATACACGAATAAAGATAACTCACTGTCAATCAGAGATGCTAGAGAACAGGTGAGAACTGCCCCTTGGGGGGGGCTCCTCAGAGGGTAAGGGGGACATCTCATGACCCCACGGCGTCCATTCAAGCGCTCCGGGGGCACAGCGGGCCAAGAGTGAGCTGCTAGCCAAGACACACCGGCCGGAGAAAGAGGAAAGCAGCTGCTTCTGTAGAGATTGCCCAGCCTAGGAAACCCCGCGGTCAGTTCTGCTCCATCCCCTAGAGTCTCGGCGAGGCTCCAGAGAAACGGAACAAGACCTCAGGAAGTGTTAGCCAGGATTATAATATTCCATTGTGTTCAGAGGCCCACAGAGTCCAGGCCGTTCCTGTCAAAGTCCCAGTCAGGTTGTTGTGCAGAGAAGGACAAGGTGGTCATACATAAAATGTGTGTAGGACGTCAAGGGGCCTGTATTGATCCAGGGGCCCTGGTGCACAGGGGCGAAGTGTTCCACCGCTCACTGGAAGGGCAGCAGTTCAAATCCCCCATCGTCTCTGTGGGAGAAAGAGTGGCTGCCTGCTTCCACAAGAATGTGGAGCCGGGACACCCGATGGGTCCATTCGACTCTGTCCTGTAGGGCCACCATGATTTGGACTGGACTCTGTCGACAAGAGTGAAGCATTCAGCGCTTTAAAAGGACAAAGCTGGGGCTGAGCCCCGGTGGCGTAGTGGTTGTGCACGGGACTGCGGCCCACTGGGATGGAGGTTCGATTCCAGCTCCACGGAGCAAAGGTCGGGTCTCCTACTCCCACCACCTGAGGGCAGTGATGCCAAAAAACAAACAAACAAACAAACAAAAAGGACGAAGTTGGAGGTGCCTCATTAGCATGTCAGTCTCATAAAAGGCCTAAGTTGGAGGGCTAAAATTTCTAATTTCAAGTTAACCTTGACAGTGTGGGACTGGCATAAGCAGATGTGTCTGTGGACCTTGTATGGAGATGTGTGAATGTAGCCGTGGGAGCCTCGTGGGCTTGTGGTTACCGTGTAGGCAGCTGCTGTTACTATCTTCTCCAAAGAATCTCGAACAGAAAAAAGAACTACAGCCTCAAACCCAGAGGGACACTTCTCCCCTGTCCTGTGGGGTCATTGTGAGTTAGAATCATTCAATGGCAGTGAGTTTGGTTTGGGGTCTGTATATAAGTCATATGTGTGTAATGTATATTATATATAATAGCCAGATAGACTTGGTTGGTTTCAGCCAGGATACCCAGACAATAGAACGATGAGAGAATAGTCTTTTCAACAAATGTTGCCAGGCGCCTTCTCATTGGCGCTGATTCACTGCCCCAATGTTCAGTACATCAGAAGGAAACCCTGGGGCCGAGCCCCAGTGGCGTAATGGTTGAGTGCGGGACCGCGGCCCACTGGGTTGGAGGTTCAAATCCAGCAGCTGCTCTCTGGGAGCAAGGCTGGGCCTCCCGCTCCCACCAGGGCAGTGATGCCCACCAAAAAAAAAAAAGAAGGAAACCCTGCCAGTCCCCTTCCACCCTACCGTGGCAGCCGCCATGTCCATCCGTCTGCTTAAGACACTTCCTCTTTTTTAATTACATATAGATCATTTTATCAGGGGCACTTACAGCTCTTTGAAGCAATCCAGCATCAGTTGTTTCAAGCACCCTTGTACATAGGTTGCCATCATTTTCTTTCTTTTTTTTTTTCTTTTTGGCATCACTGCCCTGGTGGGTGTAGGAAGTCCAGCCTTGCTCCTGGAGAGCTGCTGCTGGATTTGAACCTTCAACCCTGTGGGCCGCAGTATCTGCACACAACCACTGCGCCACCAGGGCTCAGCTCCATCATTTTCAAAACATTTTCTTCCTGTTTAAGCCCTTGGTGGCAGCGCCTCTTTTGTCCCCTCTCTCCCCCACCCTCATGGGCCCCTCAAAACTTATCAGTTATTATTATTTTCATATCTCACACTGCCCGCTGTCTCCCTCCATCACGTTACTGTTGCTTGTCCCCCTGTGGAAGGGGGGGGGATTATATTTCATTGTAGTTGGTTCCTGTTTCTCCCCCCACTTCCCTTTCCCCTACCCTCGTGGTATCGCTACTCTCATTGCTGTTCCCAAGGGATTTATCCGCCCTGGATTCCGTGTGTCCAGAGCTCTTATCTGTACCTGTGTGCGTGCTCCAGTCTCGCTGGATTTATGAGATAGATCTGGGGCCATGATGAGGGGGAGGAGCATTAAAGAACGAGAGGAAGGTGTGTGTTCCGTCAGGGGCTGTATTGCACCCTGGCTGTCTCGTTCTTTCCTTGTGATCCCTCCATGAGGGAATGTCCAGTTGTCTCCAGATGGGCTTTGGGTCTCCACTCCGACCCCCACCATGTGCATGGGTATGTTTGTTTGGGGTCTTCTGGAGCCTGTTACCTGATCCCCTCGACACCTCGTGGTCATAGAGGGTCTTCCTCTTCTTCCTGCCTCTTCACCCTGCCCAACGTGACGTCCTTTACGAGGGCCTGGTCTCTTGGGACATGAGAACATGCTCAAGGTATGTGAGGCCAAGTCTCGCATCCTTGCCTCTATGGAGCACTCTGGCTGTACTTCCTCCAGGACAGAGGTGTGTGTTCTTCCGGCAGTCCGTGGTGCTTCCGAGACCCTTTCAGCGGATAGTGCTGGGAAAACCCAATAGCCACACGGCCCGAGGAGGAAGTCGAACCCTTCCCTCACACCATACACACAGACTAGCTCAACAGGAGTCATAGGTCAAGTGTAAGGACGCAAACTATATAGAACGCTTGGTGGAAGAAAACATAGGGGTCCTGTGTCTTTCTCACTTCGTGTTTGGCAACAGATTCTTCTCACGCTCTTTTCCCCCAGGAGCTCACAGCAGGATCCCAGCAAGAAGCAGACCTCAGCTCCAGTGGGCCCATCCATGAAGCGAGCCTTCAGGGCCCTCCTTGGAGAGACCTGGGTGGGGTTGAGGGAAATAAGGAAAGGTGTTGCGATGCCGAGGGACTGGTAGTGAGCCCTGGGAACTTTTATTTTTCCTAGGCTTGGCAGACATGGGGAAATAGAGGGAAAGGGCAAGAGCTGCCCAGAGTCGTGGTCCCTGAGTGCTGAGGGCATGCCGAAGGGTGGGTATGGGAAAGAGATGTTCTCAGCGGTCCCTCCTCCTGCCCTCCGGTGAGTCCTATTGACCGAACTCAACAGGAAGCAGGAGAGCAGGGTGTAGAAGAAAGAAGTAAAAGAAAGACTAGAAGAGAGTGGAGGGGAGGTCTGAGGGGAACCGTATGGCTAATCTGAATGACGATAAGACATCTACCCTCCAGTGACCGCTACGATCCTTCGGACTTCAGAGCTCCTGGTCCTCTGGATCGGGAACTGTCCATCTCCCCGGACTCGACTCTGCTTTAATCCTGGTTTGGAGATGCCTAGCGTTGGTTCCATGTTGCTTTCTTCTCCCGTTTCAGGTACCAGGAATTCTTGCTACGTGGCTGCTGTTCGCCAAGCTGGGCTGACGGGGCAGGCCTGGGACACACGCCTTCACCAGGCTGCTGTGGAGTGGACGCTTACGTTGATGTCTCTGGGCGATCCTGGCAGAGGGCAGCTGACAATAAAACCCTCGGGAAGCCCTGTCCATCTGGAGTCCTTGCTTCGAACCCTGGACCCTTCTTACCTGCTCACCAGTGGGGTGTTGGGCAGAACCTTCTTCCTCAGGGAGCTTTGCGACCTAAACTTTCACAGAAGCCGAGAGACGTCACCCACCAAAGCCCCACAGGTCCACCAGCACGCTACGACAATCCCTGAGAGCTTTTGTTTCGTCTCCCCCCTTTTCCTCTTGAGAGAATGTTCTGTAACAAACCCCAGGCAGGCCCTCATTTCCCCTCCCCGACTTCGGATTCCGCCTCTACGAATGTGCGTGCTGGCGATAAGCAGAACGTCACGATCACACACGCTAGCTACCACTGCGTCTTCCCAACGGACTCTGAAGTGTTTTCACAGGTGACTTCTTTGAATTGGGACTCGAAACAAGGTCCAGGCGGCATGTTTGGCTGTCATCTCTCGTGAAGCCCCTTCCCTGCCACTCTGGGAATTCTCAAAGGGGACCCAGCATTAGAATGCCCTGGAGGGTTGGTTAAAATGCAGGTGACCGGGCCCCAGCCCTAAAGCTTCGGTCTTGGAGGGGGACCCAGAACGCTGGGAGACTGGTTATCCACCAGGTGCTCTGCACAAGGTTGAAGCTTTCTCCTCCTATCAAGTTCCACAGGCTCCGAAACCCATACGAGTAATTCTCCTCTGTCCTACAGGATCACGGCGGTGCTCACGTAATTTGAAAGGTGTCCGTTTGAAAGGATTATGACTGAAGGGGTGGTGCCTGGCCTGTCAATCAAGACATAACCAATGAGGCTTCTGTGTGGGCGTGGCCTTCTCCTGAGAGTTCTGGAAAATACGGCTGAGCCCCGGTGGCGCAGTGGTTGTGTGCGGGACTGCGGCCCACAGGGTTGACAGTTTAAATCCAGCAGCAGCTCTCCAGGAGCAAGGCTGGGCTTCCTACTCCCACCAGGACAGTGATGCCACCAAAAAAAAAAAAAAAAAGAATTCTGGGAAATCCTGTATTCCTTCTTGGAGGTGGGAGTCTCTCTCTCTCTCTCTTTTCTCTTGGCTTAGACCCTGGGCGACATTGCGGCTGACAAGACACATGAACTATGCTAGTGTCCTGAGCTGGGGAAACCCCATGGACCTACCCTGATACAAACAGACCTCCAAAGCCGGAGAAGCCATGTAGAGACCCCTGCCAGCACTTATACCACCCCTGGATCCAAACACTCTACCCACTGGCCTCTGGCATGTGTTTGGTGAGTCTGAAAGGACTTTATAGCTTGGTATCAGACACATGGACTAATAAGGAATTTACGGTCTTGGACTGGACTGGGTTGGGATGCTTTGTTTTTTGGGGGAGTGGGGGATGTTTTCTTAATGTACAATGAGTCTTTATATAAAACCCCCATACTCGTGAGTTTCAACGGTTTGTTTCTCTAGTCTACCCAGATGAACGCAATCACTGTGTGCTGGAAGCCTGCCATCCTAGCAAGGTTCTGGGAGATGGGATCGGCTGGTCTGGGGACACACGTTGAAGAATCCTCACGCTGGCTTCTGCCTCCATGTCCCTTGACATGCCGAGGATGGTCACATTCTGGACGGTGCTCTCTGGGGTCCTGGAACTTGCTCCCCTCTCCTCCACTTCCTGTCATACCTGGCTGTGCACTTCATCAAACTACCTGAACCTGGGCCTGGTCTCGGGACCTTCTGATTGGCCAGGACTGTGAGATGGGTGGAGATGGGAAGACGGCGGGGCAGCATGGTGTCACAGGCCTAAACATGAGGAGGTTTGCAAAAGGAGGTGAGGGAAGAGTGTTCCATGCCAGTGGGAATAACCAGTGCAAAGGCCCAGAGGCCAGGACCTGAGGTATGGAAGCCACGGTGCGGAGATGATACGGGTGGAGCTGTGAGTGGGGGGAAGTGGGGAGACTTAAATGGGGAGGTGACGGGGCAGACAAGACCAGGCCTTGTGAGCTGTGGGGAGGACTTAGGCTCGGGCCTCTGGTATCTATGGAGAGTCTGGAGCAGATCTGACACAGGCGCGGGAAGCGCTGACTCTCTGGGGTCTCCTTACAAAGCTGAGCTCTCCAGAGTCAAGATCTAGACCAAGGTCACGAGGCAGCCCCAAACTGAGCCTATGTGGATTCTACCATATCCTGCCCAACTACCAGGCAGGCTGGCACACAGCACCATCTTCTTGGAAACCCTTTTTGGGCCAATGGAAGTAAAAGAAAACACACACATACACACGTCAGTCCAAACAGCTTTCAATTTTCTCAGCAGAGAAGAAAGACTCTGCAAACTGAACAACAGGGGCTTGTTGACAAAGGAAGGGTCACCAGACACCTCCCCCGCCCCTCCTTCCACGGCGAGTTTCAGGGGTGGCCGGGGAAAAAAAAGCAGGACAAGCACCTTACCATCCAAACCAAACATCACCTATTTCTAAATGGAGTAAAACAGTCGTCTGAGAGAAGCCCAGAAGAAAACCGGCAGCGCCCAAACCACCGTGGCAGTGGCAATGCCCACCAACCTGCCTGGGCATGACTCTTCACCCGAGCACTCAGGAGGGGTCAGGCCCAGGCAGCTCCCCCCCTTAACCCCCCCCCCATTCTCCCCAGAGTCGGGCAGTCTGGGTCACATGGTCTTGGGGTTTCTTCCTGTCTATATGCTGTGAGGCTCCATCCTCACAGAGACCTGCCAGGACATCAGTCTCAGATTCTCTGAAACCACCTCGATTTGAAAAGAATACCCCACCCCTTCCTCTCTTCCTCCCAGAAAACAAAAACGTGTATTATTTTTAGGAGAAATGTTGAACTGTCTTAAAGTCTCGTGTAAACAACCATCTGAGACGCCCACTATAAGGTGCAGCCAAAGCTGCTTTTTATCACACAGGCAGTGCACATAGCCCTGTGTATAAAATATCTGAGTCTTTTTTTTGTTTTCTGGGAGCAATTTAGGGAGCAAGCCAGGCTGTATCTTAGGAAGGCTGGCTTTTTGTTTTAAGCCTCCTTTGATTTTAACATCTCAGCCATTAAAAGCTGTGAAGGCTGCCCTTGACGTCCAGATGCCCTCACTGGTGAGCTTCCAGTTCATTCATCAAATTCGAGTACAGAGGGTGTGGGGGGCCCACTCGAAGTCACTGGACCTAGAGCCTCGTGCCCTTCCCTGTGGCAGACCGAGTGCAAGCCTCACCCGATGCCCTTCATGCCCAGCCAGAGCCCGCCCGTCAGTGGGGGATTTGGGATGCTATCTTGGCCCACTGGTTTCAGCAGCGCCTCTCAAGACAGAGTCGGAAGAGATGGACGAGGCAGAAAGGCTGGGTGATGCCCCCACCAGGGACCCTACACACGCCGTCCGTCCAATGCATCATGGAGCCTGCAGAAGGTGCAGAACCCCATGGTGGTTCCTTCCGCCAGGTGTGTGGGTCACCATGAGCCGGCGGGATGGCAGTTCAAAGCCGCCCCCACCATCCCCCCAAACAAACCCGGATTCCAGCTCAAGAGTGGCCCCTGGGACAGAGCAGTGCTCATCTTACTCCCATGGGGTTGGTGCAGCTGAACTTGGCGATCGGCAGGCTCCTCGCCTGGCTCACGGTGCCGCGGCAGCTCCCTCGCCGACCATGGAGACAACACAAAGGCAAACAAAGCGAAAGTGAACCCCAAACCGCCTCTTCCACCAGGGGCCCTTGGGTGGGGGCCACCCCGGGTGTGTCAGGATACAGCTGAGCTCCCGGGGTCCTCAGCAGCCTATGTCTCAGAAGCAGACAGCCAGGCCTTTCTTGCTGGTGCCTCTGGGTAACCCTCTGGCCTTTGAGTGTGCAGCGGGGCGCAGGAACGAGGTGCACCACCCGGGGGTGCTCCCAGGGAGCCCCAGTGGCACTGTGGGTCACGCGCTGGGCGGCAACCCCCAAGGTCAGAGTTTGAATACGGCAGCCATTCGGCAGAAAGAAGGGGTTGTCTCTGTCCACCTGAAGTGGCCGTCTCAGAAACCCACAGGGGCAGTCCTGCCCCATCCCATTGGGTCCCTGGGCATCAGAATGGGCTCGAGGGCCGTCCCTGTGGGGATCTTCCACTGGGCAGGAGCTACAGGAACACTTGAACTTGGCCTTCCCCACCACACAGGAGGTGGCTGGAGCTCTTGAAAGCTACCGGCTGGAGGGGTCCTGTTGGCTACGGTGGCCGGGGAGGATGTCAGGGAAGTGGGGACACACAGAAAGACAGCTGAGGCGGGGGGGGTTAAGACATAGCCACCCCTCGCAAACCACACCTCACCCCTGACTCTGGTTGACAGCTGGGGCCCCCTCGTGCATCCCCTCAAACCAGGGGCACTTGTTGCCCAGCCCCCGTGGGTACAAGGTTCCTGACCACCCAGAGCTGCGTCCATGGATTGCCAGGGGCTACCCTCTCCCTCCTCGTCCGCTGGCTGGACCTCGGCCTCAGCACAGCCCCGAGACGTGACCCCCCATGCCCACCCAACGTCCCTTCGCCGCCGGGCCCTGTCGATGGAGGGCGTGAGCACGCGGTCTTCAAGGGTGCTCCAAGCAGGAGAAGCCCTTACCCTTGCAACAGTCACCTTGCTCAATGTCCGCCTCTGGCAGGATGTAAGATTTGGAAAGACCTTCCTCAAACCTGCCAAGCGGGACCTGGGGAGGGAGACAGGCAGGCAGGCCTGGGCAGGCAGCCAGTCTTCTGGCTGTTGACATCTGACAAGAGGCCCCTGCCAGGAGCATGTGGAGCTGCGGCCTTTCTGCCAGGCCTGCCAGCTGCCCCCGGCCCTGTGACTCCACCCCAGTAGCAGCAGGGACAATGACAGGGTCGTGGGGGCTGTGGGCTTTTGGGGAAGCTCAGAGAGGCCCTTCTGGGGCTCCTGAAGTGAAGGGGGTATCTGACTCCCGTCCTTTTCCACCAGGAACAGCTGTTGGCATGGGGCTTTCTCGGCAGAGGGGCTGCAGGTCTGAGGGAGAGGTCGGTAGAGGTCAGGTCACCACCATGCCCTGGAGGAGCCTGGGGGGGCTGAGGCTGTGGTTGGGGCCCAGGCCAGGATGCCCTGAGAAAACTGAGGAGTCATCTTCCACATTCACTCCTGGGTGGACAAAGATGGACACCCTTGAAGCTCAAACTCAGCACCGTGTGAGCCTCAGAAAATGTTTCTAACCCAGAAGGCAAGCCCGCATGCTTGGTGGTTCAAATCCAGCGGTGGCTCTCAGGAGCGGCACTGGGTAGCTCCCATGGCCATCAGAGGATGGTTTTTTGTGATGCCCACAAAAAACAGTAGGCACTGGGGCTGTCCCTCCACCTGAGTGGGCGCACCTGCTGCCCATGGTTACCCAGCTGCAAGGGTTCCAGAGTCAGCAAGCCTGTGCGCATGGTCACCCCCAAACAGCCTGCAGTGCAGAGTCCCAGGCTCCGTGCTCTGACGGCGGGGAGGGGCTGCTTGGGCAGGCAGGTGGCCTTGGCAAGGGGCGACCATGCAGGGTGGTGGGGCAGCTGACGGGAGAGGAGGGGCGAGCGCCCTGGTCTTGGGGACAGCCCTTGTGGCCGAGTCGCAGTCAAAGGCCCTGCCGAGGCAGCAGGGGGGCAGGGGGTGGGTCATCTCTAGCAGCTGCAGCCGCTGGACTGGGGGGCTGGCGCGTCCCCCAGGGCCGGTCCTTTGCCATTGCTGCCCTGGCCGGAGCTGGGCTCCAGAGACTCGTTCATCTTCTCGCAGATGACGTCCACCAGGCGCTCGAAGACCTGCTTCACGTTGATGTTCTCCTTGGCGCTGGCCTCGAAGAACTCGAAACCTGCCAGGACAGAACGGGACCCGCTCAGACGCCCTGGGCGCAGCCCCTGGACGGTGGCTTCACGCAGAGCTGGGTGCCAAGCCCAGTTCTGTCCTTGGCCCAGCTCCGGAGCCTGGGCCAAGCGGCCTGGCCTCCTTTGGGGCTCCATCCGCTCATCTGTAAAACGGGTACCAGGGCGATGCCCAGAGCCGCGGCACCAGCTCTGGTCTGAAGGATCTCAGAGCCTCTTGCGCACCAGGCAGTCGCTGGAAGGCGCTGACCTGTGAGGTCTAGGGAGCCCACCTGGTATTGGGGTACCCACCGGTAGCTGCAGCTCAACGTCTCCCCTACTATTTGCCAGATGGGACATGGAGCCCGGTGTCCACCATCCCCGTGCTTGTGTGGACTTTTCAAATCAAAGCCAAGCAGTTGCTGTGTTTCAGAAAACAAACTCTCCCCTCACCCCCACGCCCCCTCAAAAAAACACCCCAAAACCTAAAAAACTAAGCTGAGCACTGTCATCGGTCTAGGGCAGTGGTTCTCAACCTGGGGTTCGCCACCCCTTTGGGGGTCGAACGACCCTTCCCCAGGGGTCGCCGATTCATAATAGCTGCAAAACAACAATGATGAAGTAGCAACGGAAATAAGGTTATGGTTGGGGGGTCACCACCACATGGGGAACCATATGAAAGGGGTGCAGCATGAGGAAGGCTGAGAACCACTGGGCTAGAGGCTACCAGTTTACAACCTCCATCTGGGTGCCCATGGGGTGGCTAGCGTCCTGCCAAGGGGGCCGGGGTTCCTCAGAGGGCTAAACTGTTACTGCTGCCGCTGTGACCCACCATCCCGGGCTGTTCCAGCTCAGAGACCTGGCGTGCAGCTGCGCCCACTCCAGCGCCCACCTCTCGGGGGGCAGAGTTGAGCCCACAGATGCCGCCACTGTGTCCATCCCTCTCCCTGACAATCATCGCTCTGCTTGGCTTTCCTGTATTGTGCAAAGCTTCTGCCTCGGCTGGGGCGCAGCCTGACCAGCAGCAACGGTCTCTGAGTTTGTCTTCCCAAACAGGCTTCCACTTTACCTGGGTTCCGGCTTTTGCAAGTTTTACTGTGTTCGTTAAAGGGTAGGATGGATGAATGGGTGGACGGGTGGATGGAGGCGGATGGAGGAATGAGGCAGACATGAACTCAGCTCTCCAACCTTGAGCCCAGGGGCCATCAGGGGCGCCTCAGTCTTCCGGAGCAAATTCAGGGGCTCCTTTTCTCCGAATGGTTCTGCCTCACACCCAAAGTCATCGTGTCCGTTTGAACCTTTCTCTCTGCCTGTCAGTATTCACCGGAGAAATTCGTTGGCCAAAGCGGAAAGTCCAGAAATGAGCCAGTAAATGAGGGCGTCCTCAGTAAGCTCCATCTCCCCCAAATGGTTCCTACTGGCGTTTTGAAGGTTAGCTTGCCGTCATTGTTTCTCTGTGTAAATAAGGGTGTGACTGACTGCTAACGTTGAACTGACATTGAACTTGCCGCACTCGGGACTCATGGTCTCCGGCGGATGTTTGTAGGCCAGATCCTTAGTAATAAGTTTGTGCTCCCTTAAGGGGTGCGGCCTCAATGTGGTCCCCGACAGAGGTCCCGCTGCATGGGTCACTGTTCCGAAGGCTGCCACGGAGATGGGGAGGACTCAGGCCCACCTGAGACGCCATGGCACTTACAATTACCTCAGGCAGGCGAGGCTCGGACGATGAGTCCAGAAGACCGAGGGGGAACCGAAGATGTCAACGAAGACGCGGGCTGAGCTCTGGTGGCGTAGGAGTTTGTGCGCGGGACTGCGGCCCACTAGGACGGAGGTTCAATTCCAGCAGTGGGGCTGGGCCTCCTACTCCCACCACCGGAGAGCAGTGATGCCCCCCAAAAAACAAACAAACAAACAAAGATGCTGGACAGGACCTGGGGCTGCCGGGAGAACCAACAGCTCTGTCTGGGGAGAAGGCTAGCCAGAAGGGTCCTTAGGAGCGAGGAGGCGAGATTTCGTCCCCTGTCCCTGGGACACGTTATTCCAAAGAGGTGGGTCCCTGGAAGCGGACGCTAGCTACGCTTGGGGAGAGTGGAGGGTCAGCGAAAGGGGGGAAGACTGTCGAGGGGACGGAGGACACAGTGGCTGGAACAATGGGCTTATGGGAGACAATGGCAATGAGGATGACCCCCCCAGTGTCGGTCTGTTGTGTACAAGGTCACGTTAGAGGTCAGAGTTCCTTGACAGGCAGCATGCAGCAGCCGCAAGTGACCTCTGGGGCTTCCGCTGCTTGAATCCCTGAACCCCCACACCAATCCATTTGCTGCAGTTGCCGGACAGATTCCAAAAGCAGTAAGATGTCACATCTTAAAACGGACCAAGAAACAAAGGGACCAGACAACGCTCAAGGACTTTCTGATGAGAATCCAGGAGATTCTGGATCTAGACCAGCCGTTCTCAACCTGTGGGTTGTGACCCCTTAGGGGTCACACGACCCTTTCTCAGGGGTCGCCCGATTCCTAACAGTAGCAAAACGACAGTGATGAAGGAGCAACGAAAGTAATTTTGTGGTTGGGGGCTCACCACCACATGAGGAACCATAGGCCAGGGTCACGGCATTAGGAGAGTTGTGAACACGGAGTTCCACAAACGGAGTTCTCACTGCCACCAACTGAACACCAACATTATCCAACTCTTTGTCAGAATCAGGATGTTGCTTTTTATGAGTTGGGTGTCTTTATGTCGGCTATGTGCGAGTTAAAATACGGAGCAGTAAGTTTCTTCCAGAGGGCTTCAAAAAGTTCACAGAACAAATTCCATCATCTTTCAATTCCATTTTTTAACCCCAGACACTTTGTGAAGCCCCCTGGCGTGTAAGGTTTCCAATCACCTTCATGGATTTATAGAGACACGGATCATCAAAGGCAATAACTTTGAAAAAAAAAAGATACTCAATTCACTTAATACTTAAAAAGTGAGAACTCACTTAAAACAGGAACAGAACCATTCATTAAGTGGAGACTCTGGTACACAACCGCTGAGGTATGTTTGTAGGTTGTGTGTGTGTGTTCCTACAAAATCTGGATCAGATATGATTTCTTGCTTTGTGCCCTGCTATTTTAAACTTAATGACAGAATGGGAAGCCTCCCTCCCCCAGCTGCTGAATGTTCTCTGGAAAGAAGTGTGGGCAGCCACTTCCAGGACTCTGGCACCGGGCTGGGTGGAGACTGATCTCCACCAGATCGTTCAAGACGGTGTTTCTTCCTGGACAAATGGAATCCAGAGCCCCGGTTTCCCAACAACTGACCCTCGTCCGGCCTCACCCCAGCACAGCTGAAAATGGATGTGTCATTGGTAGGTTGTCCATTCACTTATTGTGTACAATGGCGGGACAAGTCACCGCCATCGGCGCTGTGATGGGGTGTGGGGAGGGACATCAAGTCGGTTCAGACCCACAGGGACTCCGTGCGCAGCAGGACAAAACCCTCTCGGTCCTGGGTCAGCCCCACCATGGGCACCAGGCCTGTGCCCATGGTTGCAGCCATTGTGTCCGTCTCATGAAGGGCCTTCCTCTCCTTCGCTGCCCCTCTGCTTTATCAAGCACGACGTCCTTCTCTTGGGAAGCGCCTCCTCCTGAGACCACGTCCAAAATATGTGCCATCCTTGCCTCTAAGGAGCGCTCTGGCTGGACTTATTCCAAGACAGAGCGGTTTGTCCTTTTCCCAGTCCATGGTACTTTCAAGATCCGTCACCAGCATCGCCATGCAAATATATAGATCCATCTTCGGCCTTTTTAAAAAAAAAAAATTCAATGTCCAACTCTCACATCTGTGTTGGTCCGGGTGGACTAGAATAACAATCATGGACACTCTTCTGTGTAGAAGAAAGAGGATTATGGACAAGAGCAATTGAACATTGAGAAATGATCCCAGCCTACACCAGTCCAAGGCCATAAGTCTGACATTAACCCATTTGTCCGATACCAATCTACAAAGCCCTCCTCAGATTTATGAAGCACATGCAATGACACCAGGACAATCACAGGCCAGTGGGTGCAGAGTCTTGTGTCTCCAGTGATGGTAGAAGCACCTCAGCGTTGGCAGGGACCTCTCTGTGACTTCTCAAGCATCTCAGCACTGGCAGGAGTCTCTACATAACTTTTCTAGCTTCAGAGGTCTGGTTCCATCAGGGTAAACTCATGTGGCTTCTCCTCCAGGATGTCTCACAGGGAGTCAGCCTTGTGTCTTGTCAGTAGAGTGTCTCCAAGGGACTGAGGAGTGAGTCTCGCACCTCCAAGGGGGAGAATACCATTGGGTTTCCCATAATTCTCAGGAGAAGGCCATGCTCACACAGAGATCTCATTGGCTATCTCCAGATTGACAGGCTAGACTCCACCCCTACACTCTTCATCCTCAAATTGACACCAGATGAGGTGATGGCCACAACTTCTCTATGAGGTGATGGAGACTACCAGGGCTCCGGAGAAAGACACCCTGTTTGGTCAAGTGGATGGGGCGGCAAGGGAGGAAGGCCCTGAGGAGATGGACAGACGGATGGACTCACGGCTGCATCCACGGGCTAAGGCACAAAGACCGTCCATTGTGAGCGTGGCACAGGGCCCTGCAGGGTTGCTATGGACTGGGGCCGACCCGACATACCTAACAACACACATTCTGACTGTTTCAGACGTCCTAGCCCACTTCCCTCCCAAATGGCCTGGGCCTAGAGAGGCAAAGGCCCTTATCCCGGATCACACAGTGAGCGAGCGAGCGAGAACACGCACTCACACTCACGGGGGCCCAGCATGCACTTTCTTGGCCTTCCCTGGCGGTGTGGGCTGCTCATCACAAGGTCAGGGGTTTCAGCTCCCCAGTCTCCCTAGAAGAAAGTGAACAGCGTCCTGCCTTCCTGTGTCACTGACTTGAATCAGAAGAGCCACGCTACGTGTCAGGGTCGGAGGGGGGCAGTGTTCGTGGGAGGAAACGGCTGTCAACCACCTCCCGATCTGCCCCCCAGGGAAGAAAACCAACTGCTGCCGAATCCATCCTAACGCCTAGCCCCCTCTGAGATCAGAGCAGAAATGGGCCCCTGCGGGTTCCCACAGCTGTCCGTGGGACAGAAGCAGGAGGCCTCATCTTTTTCCCATGGCCCTTCCGGTGGGCAGCCCGGCATTCCCCGGCCACGCCGTCAGGACATCCCTGAGCCCGGCGGGGCGGCACATGGTCGTGACTCGGGCTGTGGCCAAGTGCAGACAGGCCAGGGCTGCTTTGGAGCAGATGATTGAGTGGGGTGGCTTCCGGGGGGAGCAGCAGGCCTGCCATCTGCGGAAACCAGCAAAGGAGCCAACATGCCACGGATGGTGGTGGGTGCTCAGATATTTCTGGAAGGAGTTGCAAGATCCCAGGGGATCCGTGGAGAGAAGACACTGGGGCTGGAGGAGCCCTTCTACCATCGCCTCATGGGCTGCTGGTTCTGATGGGACTCAGGGGAAGCCAGAGCGTGGGGCAGGGTGTGGCCTGTGAGGGAGTGGAATCCACCACTGTGCCTTGCTGGTGGCCGTCTCAGAAATAAGCACAAAGCAAACACACAGACGGAACCTCTTAGTTCTACTGAAACTATGCATTAGGCTTTCAGCGGCTTCCACCTCCGAAGTGGGGAGCCAAGTCCTCCTTTGTTAATGTTCTTAGTCGGGAAGCTGCACTGGGACCTGCTCACTGAGGGACCCTGCTGGCATTGGAGAGATCTCTGACACCGATGACCGTCTCACAGCCATGCAACAGCCACAGACCAATGGACAGACAAGGCGTGGTACGGCCAGAGCATTCCTCAGAGGCAAGGATGGTCTGGCTATTCTATAACACGTGTCAATTTGTGGACTAAGAGTGAAGGGGTGGAGTGTAACCTGTCAATCAGGTCACAGTCAACGAGGCTTCTGTGTGGGCATGGTCTTCTGCTGAGGCTTCTGGGGACTCCTGTCTACCTGGAGGTGGGAGACTGTCTGTCTCTCAGCTCACTCCATGAGAGACTTTCTACTGATGAGACACATGGGACCATGCTAGTGCCCTGACCTGGAGCATCCCCTGATCCACCACCACTGGATCCACAAGACTCCCTACCCGCCGGCCTGTGAATATCCTGTATTCGGCATCGTTGCATGTGTTTTGTGAGTCTGAAGAGGACTTTGTAGATTGGTATCAGACACATGGACTAATATCGGACTTAGGGACTTGATTTGCACCAGGCCGGGATGCTTTTTCAATATTCGACTGTTCTTGTAGAGTAAGTCCTTTCTTACACACACGAGTGTGTCTATGAATTTGCTTCTCCAGCCTACCCAGACTAACACAGATGACAAGACTTCATTTTCCATACTTCGGGATATCGTCAGGAGCGACCCGTCTCTGGATAAAGACACCCTGTTTGGTCAAGCAGAGGGGCAGCGAGGGAGGAAGGCCCTGAAGAGATGGACAGACGGACGGACTTGCGGCTGCATCCACAGGCTCAGGCACAAGGACCGTCCTTTGTGAGCGTGCCACAGGGCCCTGCAGGGTTGCTATGGGCTGGGGCTGACTCGACACACCTAACAACACACATTCTGACTGTTTCAGACGTCCTAGCCCACTTTCCCTCCCAAATGGCCTGGGCCTAGAGAGGCAAAGGCCCTTATCCCAGATCGCACAGTGAGCGAGTGAGCGAGAACACGCACTCACACTCATGGGGGCCCAGCATGCACTTTCTTGGCCTTCCCTGGCGGTGTGGGCTGCTCATCACAAGGTCAGGGGTTTGAGCTCCCCAGTCTCCCTCGGAGAAAAGAGGAGGCTAGCTGCTCCCAGAAAGATTTCCGGCCTCGGGCACCCAATCTCGGGGTGTGACGAGTTGGGGCCATGTCCATGGCAGTGGGTTTGATTTTCTGAGTCATGGTACCCATCACCAGCACCACAGCACCAGCCCAGGAAGAAGTCGGTGCCAGCGCTCAGGTGCTCCCACCACCGCTGGATTTACAAGAACTTCTACTCACGGATCTGTGACCTTCCTGCCTGGTCATCATTGCATGTGCTGCGTGAGTCTGAAGACTATATGGCCTCCCACAGGCGGGTGAATATCAGACGTAAGGGGCTTGATCTGGTCTGGGATGTTTTTTCAATATACCATTGCTCTTGTGGCTAAAGCTCTTTCTTATGCACATGAGCATCTATGAGTTTGTTTCTCTCAAGACTAACACAGTCGTCCACCCTCTCGTCAGGAGGCTGGCAGTTTGAGCACAGTCAGAGGCACCTTGGGAGGCAGGCGCCCAGAAACAGCCCCCCTTCCCCGAGCACTTCTCTGCACGCCGGGGTGGGGTCAGCATGACTCAGAACCAGCTAGATGCCAACTTGAACCCTGAGAGCTACAGAGCGTACACGCCCAACGCAGCCGCCTCTGCAGCGGCTTCTCGTGGGGCAGCCCAGCGTGTCCCCGGGCAATATTTCCCTCTCACTCCCATTACCGTGAATCATCCAATTTCCCCACTTCAGAAAGGTAGACAGTGAAATGTCACCCTCCCGCCAGGGGTGCCCAGGCCTCCCCGTTCTCAGCCAGGCACCCACACCCTGCCGATGAGTCGATTCGGACCCCCGGGACCCCTGGATCGGCTCCCTTGACGGGAGCAGGGAGCCTGCTCATCGGTCTCCTTGGTAGCGGCTGGAGCGCCAACCGCATGGTTAGCAGCCTGACGCTTACCCAACAGCACCCGCAGGGCTCCTAGAGACACGCACGGTTCCCTTCTGTTTCTGGGTTCTTGTGTTTCCTTCTAGAACTTCGCCAGGCAAACATTCTTCCATTTCCGGCTCCCCCGGGGGAGCCAGAGCCAGAGCCCAAACCGGAATCATGGCCTGCTCAGTGTATTTCATCAACCACGTTCTGTCTGCAGACGGCCACATCCACGTGTGGCCTTCTGCCGCTTACACGCCAAGCTGAGCAGGCGTGACACAGATGGCTGGGCCCCAAGAGAGTCACTATCTGATCCGTCACTGCAAGGGCTTCCCAAGCCCTGGGACCCAAAGAAGGGACCCCCGCGGCACTCGGCAGTTTGATTTTTCCATGTCACATCTCCCCCAGGGGGTGTGCCACGCCAGGCCACAGAGACGCCCTCACCCTTTGGCATGACTGTGCGGTACCCACCTGTGTACAGGTGCTTTGAGGTTAACCGAATCCTCTGCTGTGCCCACCCGAAGGGTTGCCAAAGCTTCCTGATAGCTCTAAGGCTTCCAGACATGACACCAGCCCCAGGCCCTGGGAGGGCAGGCAGGCGAGGCGGGGAAATCGCCAGTCTTGGCTTTGTCAGGTCTGAGCTCTCAAGGCTAGGACTAGGAGACTGCTAACCGCAAGGTGGGTGGATCAACACCGCCAGCCTCTTCCTCGGGGAAAGGTGGGGGAGGGGAGCAGATATCAAGGAGGTCAAGAAGACGGAAAACTGTTTCGAAACTGACTGTGGTAGCAATTGCACAATACTGCTTGATGTGACGGGGGCTGTGGCGCTCCCAATAAATTGATGGCGGCGGGGAAAAAGAGTTAATGGCCTTGGAAACTCCCAGGGGCAGGCCTACCCTGCCCTCTCTGGTCACTATGAGTCAGAATCCACTCCTGGGTAGGGAGTTTGGGGGTTCTTTTGTTTGTTTGTTTTGGGGGGGTGGTCTCAGAGTATGAGGTTCAAGGAGCTGGGGGCATCTGTGAGTAAATCACCTAGCACCACATGGAGACGCTGCTCTGCACAGGTCCCCAGAGCGCTCGTGGCGGCTGTCCCGAGAGCTGGGGTCAGGGGTCACTCACCGAGGTCATCAGCGAGCCTCCGGCCGTCCTCGGTGGGCACGACCCGCTCGTCCTCCAGGTCACACTTGTTCCCCACGAGGATGACCTGGGCGTTGTCCCAGGAGTACGTCTTGATCTGGGTGGACCTGTGGGGGGGGCGTGGGGGCTGTGAACACGGGCTGGAGGGCCGGGGGCAAAGGGCAGGGCCTCGGTGGCCCCCGCAGGACTCACCAGTCCTGCACGGCGGCGAACGACTCCTGGTTGGCGACATCGTACATGAGCAGGAAGCCCATGGCTCCGCGGTAGTAGGCGGTGGTGATGGTGCGGTAGCGTTCCTGGCCAGCCGTGTCCTGGACAGACAGCAAGGTCAGGGCTGGCGTCCGCCCAGTGCCCCAACCCAGCGCAGGGTCCCTATGTCTGCCCACACAGACGCAGTCTGATGGGGAGGCACAAGCCTGTGCGTGCAGCCCTGGTCTTGTCGAGGGGAGGGGGGGTGACTTGGGCCTATCCACTTGAACCCCATCAGATGAGGGAGGCGTGGGCCAACCCACAAAGCCCCCCCCCATCTGATGGAGGAGGCACGGATCCATTACCTGCACCCCAATGCACTGGGGGGAGACACAGCTCCACCCTCGAGGTGGGCACCCCAACACTGGTGTTTCCATGACAATCTTCACCAGCAGTCGAACACGAGGGGCTAGCTCTGGGTCACCGAGGCCCCCACCTCCAGAGCCTGACACCCGGGTCCCCATGTGACAACCGGAGGAGAAAGGCATGGACTTCCCAGGCTTCCCCCTTGACCTCTCTTGGGTCGACAGACCCCTCCACCACCACCCCCTTGGCCACAGCCCCCGGCCCACCCAGATCTGCAGCTTGATCCTCTTGTCGTGGCGGTAGACGGTCTTGACCTTGAAGTCGATGCCCACGGTGCTGACGAAGGCGGGCGTGAAGGAGTCGTCGGCGTAGCGGAACAGGAAGGACGTCTTGCCCACACTGCTGTTCCCGATCAGCAGCAGCTTGAACATGTAGTCAAAGTTCTGGTCGGCCGCGTCCCGAGGGCCTGCGGGCGGCTCGGCAGCTGACGCCATCTTGGCGGGGGCCCTGCCAGAGAATAAAACCCACAGAGGTTTCGCTCAGGGCCCACCAGACCTAAAAACGCACCGCCTTGGGTAAACCGACTGCGTGGGGCGTTGCTAAAGTGGGGTACAGTGAGGGTGTCGTCTGGGGGGGCTAAGGTGCTCCTGGCCCAAGCCACCTTGTGTGTGTGAGGAAAGTGGACCCTCAACACGTAAGACTGGAGCACAGCCGGTCCCTTTGATGGACAGTGACGATGAAGAGTATGGAAAATACTGAGAACTGCCCCAAGATTCTTGGGTGACCAGACGTCTCGCTTTTTAACCATTTGTCCCGCGTCCCGTGGTATTTTAAAATTAAATGAATATATTTTGCAGGTTTTTTTGTTTTTTGTGTGTATGTGCGTGTGGTATCAGTGCCCTGGGGCAAGTAGGAAGCCCACCCTTGCTCCTGGAGAGCTGCTGCTGGATTTGCACCATCAACCCTGTGGACTGCAGTCCCACACTCAACCACTGCGCCACCGGGGCTCAGCCTATTTTTGCATTCTATGAACATTTTCTGGGGGGCGGGGCATCACTGCTTTCCGGTGGTGGGAGTTGGAGGCCCAGCCCCACTGCTGGAATTGAACCTCCGTCCCAGTGGGCCGCAGTCCCACGCACAACCACTACGCCACCGGGGCTCAGCCCTCTATGAACATTTTTGTTGCTCCATATAGGCCAAATTTTTCATCAAAAACCCTCCCCTCCCCCAGGTCAATGGTGTCCCGCTTAAAGTCTGGTCACTTTCAAGAACAGACAGATCTGTCTTGGAAGATGTACAGCCAGCAGACTCCTTAGCAGGGAGGATGGCGAGGCTTTGTCTCCCACTTTTGGGATGTACGACCAAGAGAGACCAGTCTCTGGAGGAGGACACCGTGCTTGGTACAGAAGGGCAGTAGGGGAGCAGGGAGGGGCCCATGAGAAGATGGATTGATACACCAGGCTGCAGCAGTGGCTCAAACGAAGAACAAGGATGGCCACGGGACCGGGCTGCGCCGCCTTCTGCCATACAGAAGTCAGAACCAACTCGAACACATCGAACAACCTTAGTGGGCTCCAGGCCGACGCCAGGCCTTGGTTCACATCAGAACCTGCCACTCAGAGAAGGCGCTCTGGTGACAGAACAGGGAAATTCCCTGAGCTGTAACCACAGGTCAGACGCTGG
>PVJH01022786.1:0-24165 GCA_004026705.1 Nesogale talazaci
CGGTTGTCACATGAATCACAGAGGAGGGAGAAGCTGAAGAATTAGAAGAGGCATCAGGCAAGAAGTGGCCTCGGACAAAGAACCTGGTGCGTGGCGAGGGTTTCCCTACCTCTTCACTTGCTTTTTTCTTCCTTTCTTTCCCCCTGGCTCTCCCTTTCATCTTCTTACACAGTCACTGACTTAGAATTAAGCATGTCCTTCCTTTAAAACCCCTTCCAGAGGTCTTCTGCAGCAGACTTAGTCAAGTCAATGTCTCCTTTGATCTCTGGGCCGCCGCTTCCGGGAATATCGATTGTGGCTCCAAGGAAGACGGAATCCTTGACAACTTCCCTCTTTTCTCTGTTGACCATCATGGCACCTCTTGGTCCAGTGGTGAGGTTTTCTGGCTTTGCGTACACGGAGTCGCAATCCATACTGTAGGTTGCACTATGCCCTGGGAGTGCAAAATGACAGTGCGATAGATGCTCTGTAGCAACAGTCTGTGATTTCACGGTCTAAATCAGAAGTCAGTACTTTTAGTCTTCCTCCTCCAGACTGGCTACACGCTACCTTATCCCTGGACTCCCCCTAATGGAACCCCAGCTACAATCTGATTTGCCTATTTGCCTTCTCCAAACACCTGCTAAGCTTTCCGGTGGGGCCGTTGCCTCCTCCTGCCGTTTGCTCAGCTGGGTCAGCTTTCTCCCACGTTACTCTTGGCTAACATCCTGCTCTCCTCACTCATGCAAGTTGACTCACTCACGACCGAGTCCGTGTTTAAAATGGGGCCAGGGTCCCTCGCCCCATTTTTAATTGTGAAGGGCCTTTCAGGTTCCCTTCAGAAGGAAGTGACCACCTGTGTCATCACTTTATGCACACAGGACCGCTATCCTCTCAGTTATCAAGTCTTGAATCACCAAATGGGCTCCGAGAGTCTACAAATCACTCTCATGGCCTGTGTTTGTCCAAGAGGCATCTTGGTGGCAATAGACTTTGCAGAGGACTTGGTGAGTGAACTCTCCGAGATCCAGTCACCCCAGGGCCTACTTTGCACAACAGGAAGAGCTGGTGGAGGTGACCCAGGAGTAACCGAGTGACAGGGCTTTCTTCTGAAGTAGGCTGTCCTTTTCCAGGGGCCAAACAATGAGTGCAAGGGATGAGGCTTGGTTGTCGATGACCGTCGTTTGCACACTTCACGGGATAGCTCAGATCGACGGTCGCAGACAGAGAGGATTAACTGATAGATGCCAAATTCTTTCCCCGTGCGTTTAGGCAATCACTTTCCATGAATTAAGAAGCGAACCGTGGAGGCTAGTCAGATAAGGACTGAAGGTCATCTTTCACGGAGACACATTTCTTTCTACGTAGAGATTTTTCACTCATCGATCTCTTCGCTGTGAAGACTAAGATGCTCAGTACCCTAACCCATGATAGTTGCAGTTTTATCAAAGATCGTTTCCTTCCATCGCACACAGGCTGGGCATGTTGTTTTGTACATTTGGGTGTGAGTCTCTTCTTCGAAGGTCTTTGTGGGCAGGGCCAGAGAGGGTGGCAACTTGGAGGGACTTAGCCTCCATTGCATAGGTCCGCTCTCTGAATTTAAAACCTGGGAGCGGCACAGGTGTTCGACTCCTGGATCTCAACCATCTTCACCGTTGCTCGTGTGAGGGGCAGAGCTGTAGGCGCGTGGGACCGGCAGACAGAGGCGGTGAGGCCGGGCTCAGGCCCTCTCCAACTGTGCCTTGCCTGGGATTTTGAAACTGACTGTGGGAAGATGGGGTCAGACGCGAGAAGTTCATCGTTTGCAATGGAACGGATGCAGAAAATCAGGGGTGTGTTCCCCGAGTTTGCTCCGGAGTGAAGGTTAGAGGCCAAGGCAACTTGATCGACTTTAAGACCAGTCCTGCTCGCCCCCCACCCCTACCCCATAACTCCCATGGAGCCCAAGTCCTGCTGCCTCCAGCCCCTATCACCAGAGTGTCTCTACTGCACGCTGCCCTGTCCCTGGTGGGGTCTGTCTCATCCACACCCTGACCAGACCCTGCCTTTACATCTGTCCTTTCTCCTGGCCCTGCCTCTCAGCCTTCCTCCCCTACCCCTTTCCTTACTTGAGCAACCCAAGCACACCGAGAACGAGACCCCAAGGGACACAGAGGGGACCAGCAGGGGAGATTGGGAATGAGAGTTATTCAGAGCTAAGCTTCCGAGAAACTTGACCAAAATGAACACACGCATTTGAGACCTTATGCCACGAGGTCATCTGAAAGTGGACATTGATAGAAGAGATTCGACAGTGCCCTAGAAAGCGGTAAAGTGCTGTACAGCCTAGGAGCTCATGGTGATGAAAATGATACAAATTTAAAAGCAGGATACCAAGCAATCATTTTATAAATTAACTCTCAATTACAAAAAAGGATCCTGCCAGTGGGGATGATTGCACAGTGTGGTGAAAGTAATTAATGTCCCTTGAATTGGACCATGGAAAAGATGTTGAAATGGTCAACTCTATGTCTTATGCAGTCATGTATATAACCCCAAACCCAAACTCTCTGCCATTCAGTCAAGTCCAACTCATAGCCACCTGCTAGGACAAGCTCGAACAGCCCCTGGGGGTTTCTGAGGCTATAGCTCTTTACTGGAGTAGAAGGCCTCATCTTTCTTCCATTGAGCAGCTGGTAGTTTTGAACCACTGACCTTGCAGTTAGCCACTCAGTGCTTAACCACTGCATCACCACAGTAATACTTACTCATGATAGAGGATTTAAAAGTACGCAAGGAGACAAAAATAAGTAACAAATCCATATATGGTCATCTTAGAGGGTGTGGTATATTTTATAATCCCTGCCTAGTCTGTGGATCCAGTGTCTGACTGTTTTTGTCACTCTAAGAGTGCATTGGAAAGTGGATCGTTGCAGATTCAATTGGGTTAAAATTTAACCCCTTAACTTTTGACTTTCCTTTTGATCCACTTAAAATTTCTCTTAGTTTTTAATATATCTTGCTTTCTTTTCACTTGAATTTTTCCTCTTACTTTATTACTGTTGTTTGTTTTTAAAGTGTTTTTCTGTATATGAAGTCCAGGATAGATAACTCTGTAGAGATTGTAACGGGATGAATATTTCCTTGGGCACAGTGGTGAACCCAGTGGTTCCTTGGGCTGCGATCCACAAGGTTGGCAGTTCTAAGCCATCACAGACTCTCCGTGGAAGAAAGACGGGGCTTTCTACTCCCATAAAGAGTTACAGTTGGGCTGAGCCCTGGTGGCGTAGTGGTTGTGCGCGGGACTGCGGCCCACTGGGACGGAGGTTCAATTCCAGCAGTGGGGCTGGGCCTCCTACTCCCACCACCGGAGAGCAGTGATACCCGCCCCCCCTCCCTTCCCCAAAAAAGAGTTACAGTCTCTAAAATGTACAGGGCAGTTCTGCTCGGTCCTGTTGTGATCCAACAACCCAATAAGAGTCAGTATTGACTTAATGGCAGTGAGTCTGTTTTGCTTCAGTTTGTGGGGTCTGGCGGGGGCTGCTGTGGGGATGGGAAACAGGTTGCTAATAATGACATGACAACACTGAGCACAAGAACAAAGAAAATGTTCTAAAATGATTGTGGTGATGATTGGACAACGCTGTTGATGTGACTGACCTATTGAATTGTATGAGCTATGAAAGATATGTCAATGAAACTTCTAAAAAATGAATCATATTGGTTACACAAATTGCAACATGACAGCTAAGTATGAGTGGAAATGACGTAAGTTGCTTCTGAGTAGAAAGTTCAAGAGCTTTTGTACAACCTGCCATGCTGTTCTCCTCCTGAACGAGAGTGGTTTATCTCAGTGAGGGGCTTTCTCTGTCATCCTTAGTCTAGAACAGAGACCGGCGAAGGCATGTAATGGGGGTGTGAAATAAGCACTTTTGTGTAAGCCCTGGAGATCTGGGGCCGTTTGTTGATGAAGCATTCTTTGCACTAAACAAGACCTTCCTTCCCTTGTCTAGGCCTATTTTGTTTGTTCGTTTGCTTTTCTTTGTAAAAATAGGGTCATGATATACACATGATTTTATGAAGCTAGTCCTCTCATTTCTTTTGCAAATATGCTCGTGTGCATTACAAAAAAGAGCCCTGGTGGGGTTACCCATCGGGCTTAGATCCTCATGCTGGCAGGTTGAAGCCATCAGCCGCTGCGTGGGAGAAAGGTGGAGCTTTCTGCTCAGGTGAACAGTGACCGGCTCAAAAACCCACAGTGGTCCCTAAGAGTCAGCAGTGATTCCAGGGCAGAGGGTTTTGGGTTTGATATTAAAAGAGGCGGAGTCTTTAAAAATATAACCACCACACCATCATATCTGAAATTAAGATCAATTGTTTATGCAGGGGATCTTCAAACGATGGCCCGCAGGCTACATGCGGCCCCTCCAGGATATTTTTCCAGCCCACCAGGTGTTTTTGCCACTGCCGCTCTCCTGTTTAGCAGCCGACTCATGCCGGGCCTGCAGTGAATTTGTTCATCGTTTTCTTTTTAACTATAGTCCAGCCCTTCAACGGTCTGAGAGACAGTGAACTGGCTCCCTGTTTAAAAAGTTTGAGGACCCCTGGCTTATAGTGTTCATCTCAGAACTCAACTATTATCCGTATTTATTCAAATATTAGTCGTTGTAAAATGTTGTGCCCCTTTTAAGGTTAGCCATTCAAATAGGAAGGCCAAACAAAATCCATAGATTGAAGTGGATTGCAAGTGTCTGCACCTCTAGCCTCTCCCTTCTGTTCTTGCTCCATCTCCCCCCTTGTAACGCATCCCACCATCCAGACCGGTAGCAAATCTTCCACCTTGTGTCATGTCAGATGTTTCTTTTCCCACTAGAAATTGTCTCTTGCATCAAGACTTGATTCGGTTCAGGGAAGATATTCTTAGACCTACTACCTTTGAACCATTTTCAAGATAATTTTATGTTTTTCTACAACCCATTTTTAAAGAGCTACATTGCTGTCTAACATCTGATTATATTAAACAATATTTAGGTTGCCCCTATTGTTTAAAGTGACTAGATGTCCTGCTTTTTAATAATTTAGCATCGTCCTGCAGTGTTCTAAAATTAAAATAAATATATTACAATACTATTTTTGCGTTCTATGAAAATTTTTGTTGCTCCATATAGACCAAATTTTTAATCGAGAAGCCTCCTCATCCCTGGTCTATGATGTCCCGCTTAAAATCTGGTCACTTTACTATTATTAGACAATGGGTGGTTGATAGTTTTCTAACATGCATCCTAATCGTTTTCTACTTTGCCCTCTCTCCCCACCCCGGGCCCCCATTTGTTCCGTTAGTTCCTGCGGATGGTGGACGCCTGTGCCAGCTTCCTCACAGAAGCCTTGAACCCAGAAAACTGCGTTGGCATCCTGAGGCTGGCAGACACGCACTCCTTGGACAGCCTGAAGAAGCAGGTTCAAAGTTACATCGTGCAAAACTTCGGGCAGATTCTGGGCTCCGAGGAGATCCTTGAGCTTCCCGTGGACACGCTGTACCACATCCTGAAGAGCGACGACCTCTACGTGACCGACGAGGTGCAGGTGTTCGAGACCGTGCTGAGCTGGGTCCGACACCGGCCGTCGGAACGGCTTTGCTTGCTGCCCTGCGTGCTGGAGCATGTGCGCTTGCCCCTGCTGGACCCCTGGTACTTCGTGGAGACGGTGGAAGCGGACCCGCTCATCAGGCAGTGTCCCGAGGCCTTCCCGCTGCTCCAGGAAGCCAGGATGTACCACCTCTCTGGGAATGAGGTGAGTGGAAGAGGGAGAGGTGTCCAGGCCAACAGGGAAGTATTTCCTCAGGGCTGGGTCACTCCGCGGGGTTGCTTCACACACGGTGATTTGAGTTAAGTGGTTCTCAAAAAAACAAAAACACCCCAAACCAAACCAGACTCATGGCTATGAAGTCTACTTGGACCCAGTGTGGCCCTACAGTGCAGAAGTGCCCCTGCGGATTTGTCAGACTCATTCTTTACAGGAGAGAAAAGAATTTGTCTTTGTTAGGTGGTTTTGAACTGTGAACCCCGCAGTTAGCAGTCCCGCAGGCAAGCCTGCTCCACCGGGGCTGCGTCTACGAACCGTGGCTTCCTGATCTGTACAATGGGGCCACCCGCATTTGCAGCGGGCTCTTGAGATAATCACAGAGACACAGAAATCTCTGCGCCACACTGTGCCAGGCCCACCCTTCCTCTTCCTCTTCCTTGTGTAAGAGTGCGGGTGGGGAAGGGGGGAGGGATGACATGCGCACAAAAGGAATTGGCAGGGTGGAGGCTACTTTCCTGGAGTGGCCACTCAGGGCAAACCCGTTTCTGGACTCACTTGTGGCTTGTTTCAAACTCTCATTCTGTTTTTGTCCTGCATTTCTGAAAAGCCTTCACCACTCACCTCCCTGCCTCGCCCGATTGGGCCTCCCTCCGATTCATCCTCCAGCCAGCTGATGGTCTAAAGCACACCCCTTCTCATCTCGCTTTGGAGCCGGCCCTGTTCCCATACTCCCCGTCACTTTGTGTTAAAGCCCACCCTTCCAGTTGAGCGCACAGATCCTGCCCTCTCCTCATTTCCTGCCTCTTGCGTCCAGCCTGCTACAGGTTGCCAGAGTGGAGGTGCCTTCTCCGCCTCCAGGCCAGGGGAGGTGGGAGCCTAATGCTGTTTCCTTTTCTTCACCTACCTCACCCCTACTCAGTTCAGGTTTGTCTTCCCTGGGCACTCAGACGCCCCCAACCACGCCTCTTGCTAACCACAACCTCCTCATCGGTAACAACCTCTACACTAGAAGCTTCTGAAGTGGCAGGAAACTTGTCTTATTGGATTTTTTTTCTTTATCCCTTGAACATGACAGAGTCTCTGGTGTATGCTTGTGTGTACATGTGTGTATGTATCACAAAAACCTAAAATAAAAATATCTCACTGCCACCGAGTCAATTCTAGTTCACAGTCATCCTATAATGACTCTATAGGACAGGGCAGAACTGCCCCTGCAGGTTTCTGAGACTATAATTATCTTTTAAATCAATTTATTGGGTGTTCATGCAACTCTCACCACAATTCATCCATCCATCCATCCATTGTGTCAAGCACATTTATACATTTGTTAACATCATCATTTTCAAAGCATTTTCTTTCTACTGGAGTCCTTAGTATCAGCTCCTCATTTCTTTCCCTCCCTCCCCAATCCTCTCTCCCTCGTGAATTGTTGATAATTTATAAATTCTTATTATTTTTTCTTGTCTTACACTATCCAATGTCTCCTTTCACCCAATTTCTGTTGTCTGTTCCTCCAGGGAGAGGGATATATGTAGATCATTGTCCCCCACCATCTCTTCCCCTTCCAGGTATCTCTCATTATTGGTCCTGAGGAGTTTATCTGGAATTCTCCATGTTTCCAGCTCTGATTTGTACCTGTGTACATCCTCTGGTCTAGCGGGATTTGTAAGGTAGAATTGGGACCATGATAGTAGGGGTGTGGGGAGAGGAAACTTTAAAGAACTAGAGTAAAGTTGTATATTTCATTGTTGCTATACTGCATCATGACTGGTTTGTCTCCTCTCCAAGACACTTCTGTAAAGGGATGTCCAGTTGCCTACAGATGGGCTTTGAGTCTCCACTCTAGACTCCCCCTCATTCACAATGATATGACTTTTTTGTTTTGTTGATACTTGATCCTATTGACCCTCTTGATTATACAGTTTGCTATGCTTCTTCCATGGAGACTTTGTTGCTTCGGAGCTAACTGGCCACTTGTTTATCTTCAAGCCTTTAAGACTCCAGATGGTTTATCTTTTGATAGCCGGGCACCACCAGCTTTTTCCACCACATTTGCTTATGCACCCACTTTGTCTTCAGCGATTGTGTCGGAAGGTGAGCAACATAAATGCCAGCTAATAGAACACAGTGTTCTTGCGTTGAGGGAAGTACTTGAGTAGAGACCCAATGTCCATCTGCTACCTTAATACCAAACCTATAAATATGTGCACATAGGTCTATTTAAAAATATAAAAATATTGCCATATAAAATATTCTTACCTATGTACATGCCTGTATTTAGACCTTTATAAACGCCCTCTGCCTACTAGTTCCTTCCTCTATTTCCTTTTACTTTCCTCTTGTCTCATTATCATGTTCATTTGAGTTTCAGGCCTTCGACACCCTCCTCGCCATTGAACATTGGATCACTTGTTGTTACCTTATCCCTGAGGCTGTTAACACCCACTTCCTTTTCCTCACCTCCCCCTCACCTTGGAGACTATAATTCTTTACGAGAGGAGAAAGTCCCATCTCTTTTCCTCGGAGCTGCTGGTGGGTTCAAGCCCTTGACCTTGCGGTTAGCAACCCAATCCATACCCCCACCACGGCTCTTATGCAAAGCCCCTGATAACCTTAATCAGAAGCATAACTGGTCCCCAGGACGATGACTCAACAGAGCCTGCGAATCTCACTGTTTCAGTGTCTCATGCGTTAACCATCCCTGATGCAAATGTTAAATCCAGATCTTTGCACATGGAAGGCTTCATGGGGAGGAAGTGAACCATCAGGGAGTGATGACAGGGGATAGCTTAACAGTTTGAACACTTGTACACTCACACATACGGGGCTGCTGGTTGCTAGTTCCCATGCACAGCGGAACGAAATGTCTCTCAGTCCACAGCCATCTCCATGATCATCTGTATGTTTGATTCACTAGGTGGCTGGGGTCCAACTGTGTCTTTCCACCTCTTCGAGAGGTCCCTGGGCTTTCACAGATCTTCTGCATCACTGAACAGGATATACTTTTCTAGCAGCTGACCTGACGGATGTTGTGGTCATCCTGTCTTCTAAACAGCATCCTGGTTTTATTTCTTCCAAGGCCGACTTATTTGCTCTCCTGACCGTCCATGATATAGTGGATATTCTCCACCAATATGACTACATCGATGCTGCTTCTGTCTTCCCTTTTCCTTCTCTAATTTTCACATGGGTTTGAAATGATTGAAAAAAAAAAACTATTATTTGGGTCAGGCACTCCACTATCACAGAGATATCTTTTCATTAAAAACTTTGAAAAGGTGGGGTTGTTTTGTTTGTTTGTTTTACAGATTTTCCCAGTGAAATATGTCATTTAGTTTCTTGACAGGTGCTTCTATGGATGCTGATTTTGTTTTTGTTCATGAGGCAATTGAGAACAGCCCGGAGGGCTCAGAAATGGTCCGTCTCTGGAATCTTTTCTTTGTTTTTTTGTTTTCTTTTCCAACCCCGTGTTGTCCCCAGAGCTATGGCTTATTTATTCACTCTGCAAATATAACTTGTGCATATATGTTTACCAATGAAGCTATCAAGGCCTGGCATTTTCACTTTGAGGCTCTTTTTAAAATACAAATTGTGTTTCTTTAATCGACATAGAAGTATGGAGATGATGAGCCGTTCTACCTTGGAGAGCTTTACAGATTCAGAAACCCACAGGTCTTCCCTGTGCGAGTTGGAATCCATCCGATGGCACTGCGGTTTTGAGATGCTTGCTTGGATGTGCTTTGGTAGTTGGTGTCTTCCAAGAAATGTCCTGCATTTCATAGAGGTGACTGACTTTTAAGCCAACTTTTGCATCATATGGCTTTTTATCCTCTTCCTATCTGTAGACTCTGTGCTGATGTCACATCTGTCATTCCAGATATTGATGACCATGTCTCCTCTCCTCCTCTTGTCACCCCCTCCCCTTACTTTTTCTCCTTTTTCTGATCAGTGTGGTTAGAAGCTTATCAACTTCCTGATTCCATTTGATTTTTGTTACTATCTTTTGTTTCTGGTTTTACTTATTGCCACTCTGATTGTGAGCACTTCCTTTCCTCTGCTCACTTGGGGTTTAATTGGCTCATCTTTGTGTAGTTGCTTGGAATGGAAGCTGAGGCCATCAATCGGAGGTTTTTCTATGTTTCTAATGTTGAGCCTAGTTAGTGCTATAAATGCCTCCCAAGGTTGCCTGTTAATGACATCCCTCACATTTTGATATACTATGCTTTCATGTTCCACAATAAATTCTAGACAAACAATATGTCAACAGACAAAAATGGCTTTGCTTTCTAAGCTCAGGGTGTGTTGGAAAAGACAGGACATTAATTAGGGGAAGGAGGGAGTGGGGCAAACACATTCTGATCCAAGCTGCCTAGGTTTGCCTTCAAAGCAGAGACCATGTAATAATGCTAGACAAATCTTAGTCCCTTTCTGTTCTCAGTTTGGCCTTTAAAGAGCACAGTCTTGATCAACAACATTTCCAATATCTTAGCTACCTTTCTTTCTGCCTACCATTCCCCATAGTACAGAAATCAGGTGATAAAGACTTTTGCTGTGATGTGAAACATCACCATATGTCTTGCACAAAGCTGCTGCTATGAAATACCTGCACTGCCATTTCTATTTGCAATGCTGGGAGGGTGGTTGGAGTCTGGACTTCTTTTCGCTTCACAATTTACTGGCAGCTTCATGGCGTGAGTGGGTTACAGCTATGCTTTAAGGCTTACTTCAGCTACGTCACATGAGGCTATTACACACACACACACACACACACACATCCATCCCTCTCTCAGATGAACCCTTCTCGACCCATCACCACCTTCTGCTGTTAAACTTGTCCTTCCTCCAAGGTCATGGTGGTGATGGTGGTGATGGGAACTTTCAGAATCCTAAAAGGATCCCACTCCACATTTTGTTCCGGATTGATAAGTTGCGGGCCCTTGTGGCGAGAGGTCTTTTGGAACACAGGAAAGTTGTCCCTTCCTCCAAAACCTCCTCAGTTTCCAGGGAACCAACTCTATGTCTTCCACATGCATATCACAGGTTTGCGTCTGTACCTGTGAAAGGGAGAAGACAGCTTGATTGGCCCACGCTGGTCACCCTGTTTACTTCCCCAGTGCAGGCTGGGTAAGCAAAGAGCAGTCAGTCAGATGCAACTGTCTGCTTTATTTTTAGTCATCTGAAAATAAACTGGTTAAGCCTGGTGATTGCGTGCGAGTCATTAGCCAGCGCTTCCATGTGTCTGCAGCCAGGCTCGTACCTCTTGAACTGCAGATTGGCATGTGTCACGCCTCTGGGAAAACGTTTTGCCAAATGTAGCTGAGCTTCCCTTACCCTTTGGTAAAAGGGAGACCACGTGTGGCTGTGTGGTGCCCAGGTAGAAAACGGGTCTCAGCCAGTTCCATCCATCAGATGATTGATTAACCCTTGCCGAGTGACAAACTGCCCCACAGTGTAGTCGTTTGAAACAACAAGCATCGTCTCACGCCGGTTCTGAGGATCAGGAATCTGGGAACGGCTTAGCTGGATGATTCTGGTTCAGGGATCTTCGGGAGATTGCAGTCAGGCAAAGGCTGCAGTCATTTCAAAGCTCAACTAGGGCTGGAAGGTGCGCGTCTAAGCCCTTTCAAATGATTATTAAACCAAACCAGACTCACTGCCAGCAAATCGATTTCGACTCAAAGCGACCCTCTAGGACCCATGTGGGTTTTGGAGACTGTCACTCTTTACAGGAATAGAAAGCCTCCTCTTTGCCCCTCATCTGGTGGTTTTGAACCGCAGACTGTGATAAGCAGCTCCATGTGTAACCACTATGCCATCATGCCTCCTGTGGGCCATTGGCAGGCTCTAATTCCTTGGTGGCTGTTGGCTAGAGGCCGCAGTTTCTTACATCAGGGCCCTCTCCCTACCAGCTGTTTCCCCTCAGAACAAGCACGGGATGAAAGAGACTGGGAGAAGCTGTAATGTCTTTTACAACCTAAGTTCAGAAGTCATCTTCACGACTTCTCTCACTTTCTATTAGTCACAGGGTCCAGTCCGGCTACCAGGGAGAAGAGGAACTACTCCAGGGTGTAATTACCAAGAGGGGTAGTCGTTGAGGCCATGCTGGAGCTGAGTGCCACAAGAATTTGAACTGCAAGTAATCCATGAGAGACCCAAGTCATATTGTCCTCCCATTCATTCTACCAACCAGCGTGTTCAGTAGCGTACGAGTTCTAGGGATGGTGTGCTGAGATTCACTGGGGATGAAGGTGTGTCTGCCTTCAGAGACCACAGAACGCATTACAATCAGATACGAAAGCCCTGGCATGAGGGAAATTGAAGGCTATGGGATCTTAGGTGAAAAGTCAGACTGGCCTTGTGAAATAAAAGGCAAAGTGACATTCAAAAATTCAGAGTGGCTTAATGCCTAAGCAGATAGGAGCGTGTGTGGGACCAGGAAATGAGGCCAGTCCGCTGCCCGGCATCTGTCCTGCCACGCAAGTCCTATTCTTTTCTGCTGACCGGGAAGGACAAGCCCCCACACAGACTTAACCTCAAGAATCGAGGCTGCAGGGACAAGGGAACAGCTGGGGAATTAAAATAAATGAGGAGAAGGATGTTGAGATCCTGATGGTGTTGGAGCAACAGCAACCTAGCCGAGAGGAATGACTAAGAGGCAGAAGAAGGGCGAGCATGATGGTGGGGCAGGAGGAAGGTAAAGGAAACAGAGGAAAGATCTAGGAAGCAGCGGTATAGACAGAGCTATAGACATCGGTGTGTACATAGGTAAAGACATTAATTCATCAAAATTGAGGTATTGGTGTGTGGTCATATTTTTATATGGCAGTACACTGAGGAAGTGGATGGACTTTGGGCCCCTGCTCAATCCCTCCCTCAACACAAGAACAACCTGGCATTCTGTGATGCTCACCTTATCGACACGATTGCTGAGGGCAAAATGGGTGCAAAAGCCATTGTGGTGAAGAAAGCGGAGGGTGGCTCGCTATCGAATGATATACTGTTTGAGGTCTTAAAGGCTTAAAGTTAAGCAAGCGGCCGTCTAGCAGAGAAGTAACCAGCCCCCATGGAAGAAGCACACCAGCCTGCACAATCATGAGGTGTCCATGGGATCGGGTAACGGGCATCGGAAGGTCCAGAACAAACCTAAAAAATCATATTGTTGAGAATGAGGTGGGTCCAAGTAGAGACATCCAAACCCGTCTGTAGACAATAGGTCATCCCTTCACAGAAGGTCACAGGAAGGGATGAGTCAGTCAGGGTGCAGTATAGCACCAATGAAGCACACAATATTCATCTGGATCTTTGAGATTTCCTCACCCCCCAGTATCATGAGCCCTTTCAGCTCTAGCTAGACAGGAACATGTATACTGGAACAGATAAAAACATATGGAACCCAGGTCAGAAAACCCCCTCAGGTACAGAAATGGGAGTACCAATACTAGATGTAGGTAGGGAAGGTGGGAAGAAATGGGGAGGAAGGGGGAACTGATTGCAACAATTGACAAGTAGCCATTCCCTCCTTTCAGAGGGACTGAAAACAGAAACATAGGTAAAGGGAGACAGCGGTTGGTGTAAGATGAAAATAATAGCAATTTATAATTGATTAAGGGCTCATGAGGGTGAGAGGGTAGGGGAAGGAGGGAAAAGGGATGCTGATACAAAGGGCTCAAATAGAAAGTAAAGGTTTAGAAAAAGATGATGGCAACATACATATAAATGTGCTTCATATAATTAATGTATTAAATATTTTAAGAGCTGTAAGAGCCCCAATAAAATGATCTTAATAAAAAGAATTGAGGTTGAAATCATGAATCATATGTAGTTTTTCTGCATAAAAAACAAAACCCAAGTCCCTTATAGAAAAGTAAAGATTGGGTGTTGGGTGTCGGCTGCTCTGATGAGCTGCAGTTATTGGTTGGAGTCTCGACCTGGCTGCTGTCACCTGTTCCGTCACCACCTGGAGACAAAATCAAAGTCGCCCCCATCTATGTGAGGTCTGCCCTCGGTCACATGGGAAAGAGCAGGGTTTCAGAGCCTCCCATCAGCCCTCCATCAAGGCCGGGGCGGGATGGCACCAGGAGGAAGGCAGCTCTGTATTCTTCCTCCTGATAGTAAAATTCAAACACAAGCATAAGAGCCGTGGTCGTCAAGCCCGCTCTGTCCCCATGCACCTCAGAGTAGAACTGCAGCACTCAGCTGGGTTTTCATGGCTGCGACTCTGCCGGGGCCCAATTGCCAGGCCTTTCTTTCAAAATGCCTCTGAGTGGGTTAGAACTATGAACCTCTGAAGGCTTCATCGTTCACGTCACCCAGGGACCCCCAAGTCACTCAAAAGCGGCAACCCTATTCCTGCTGAGGGGATTTCAAGTCACAGTAGCTTTCTAGAACAGAGTGTTAGAACACCTTCTAACCCCAGATGGTTTCCAAGGCTGCAACTCCCAGTTTTTAAATTTGATCTCCAATGAACTTATCAATTAATCCAGTTGTTCAATCATATCAAGAAGGGCTGTGCCATCAACATCACCATCAACTTTGCAGCTCCCCCATCTCTCCCTCATTGATGCTGATTTCCACCCCCCCCCCACTTCTCTCCACCACCCCCATCCCAAGGTCATCATCAACCCCCTTACTGTCTCACTATTTCCATCAATCTCATTTTCCCTAGAGAGATAAGTTTCTTTTCAAGACTAGACAGGTAAGTTGCTTTTCAACAAGGCTCCATCCACAATGACTGTACAAAACTGACAGAGACCTCAGTCCAATAGAGAGCCAAGGCTATGAAAAGCTGAGTGTAAATTCACATGGATTCGACAGCGAGGTTATATTAGACCCTCAAGACTGTCCAGCCTCTATGGAAGCAGATTGTCCCGCAGCTCTTTCTCCCACAGAGTGCCTGGCGGTTTTGAATGGCGGGCCTATTGTTGAGAAGTCAAATACTTCACCATGGCATCATCAGGACTCCTAATATCAATATCAATTATATATTTAAAATATATATTAATATATCATAGAAAAAATATATTAAAAGTCCACTGTGATTAGGCTCCTTCCCCAGCCTCGGATCTTTTTTGTCAATCTTGAGGGGATCAGAGAGCTTCAATTTTCCCACACAGGAGTGACCAGTGGGTTTGCACTTCAATAGTGTTGATGACTAAACTCCACAGTTTACAGATGAGGAAATGGAGGCTCTGGAATAGTGGGGTGAGGGTGTGTGTGTGTCAGATGATGGGTTTTAAGCCACTGGGTTCCTCTCCGGCCCCTATGCACTCTGGCTGGTTTCCAGATCATCTCGGAGCGCACCAAGCCCAGGATGCACGAGTTCCAGTCGGAGGTGTTCATGATCATCGGCGGCTGCACCAAGGACGAACGGTTTGTGGCCGAGGTCACCTGTCTGGACCCGCTGCGGCGCAGCCGTTTGGAAGTGGCCAAGCTCCCGCTGACCGAGCAGGAGCTCGAGAGCGAGAACAAGAAATGGGTGGAGTTCGCGTGTGTGACATTGAAAAACGAGGTCTACATTTCGGGTAAGCAGATTTGAAATGCTGAAGTCCTTCCCTCTCCCTCGGTATGCTTCAAAAGCCACCCTGCTCTTTGCAGGCCTTAAGGCAGGAGGTGAGCAGTTTTCCTCTTTGTGGAGGCAGGGGTGCTTTCTGGGACCAGCACTTGTTTGGGGAACAGCTGCCTCCCAGAGGCGCGTCCTCCAAACGAAGGGAACTTCATCTCTGTTGCAGGATTAGGTCATGGCTTTCTATTAGCTTTTAGAATTAGTTTTTTTCAACTGTTGTAGAAGACTAAAACAATACAGGGTACAATGTAAAAAGAAGAGTTTCTCCGTTCCATTATAAACCCACATTTTATTTTTAAAATAAAAATTAGTTTCATATGACTCTCGGTTACTGGAACAAATCATAGCACCTTCGTCGGGAGGGTGCGAGGTGCAGCAGATCAGCTCCACGCAGTCATTCAGGGATCCAGGCTTCTTCCAGCTGCTGATGCTGCTGTTCCCCACGTGTGGCCTTCAGGGCTACTGGGCTGAGGAGGAGAGAGTGAGCGAGTTGAGACAGCACATCTGTTCTTAAGACCCCAGACTGGGAGGGATGCATCACTTCTGCTTACCGTGCACTGTCCATATTGCCGCCACCTCCCTGCAGGTGAGCCAGGAGAAGGAGCGAGGCTGGGTGGCTGGAGGGAGAAGCAGGCTTGGGAATCAGTCTTGACCATGTAGACCAATGCCTTCTTCAGGCCCTCATGTGGTGGCGGCCCCCCACCATAAGATTATTTTCACTGCTACTTCATAACTGTCATTTTGCTACTGCTGTGAATTGTCATGTAAATATCTGATATGCGGGGTGTATTTTCATTGCTACAAATTGGACATAATTGTTACAAATTGGACATAAAGCATAGTGGTTTATCACAAGAAATACGTAATTATATATTGTGCAATGTTTATTTCTAATGACAAACCAATGAAATGTTGTGTTGAAGCATGGTGTAGCAGGGGAACAGTCTTCATCCTGGGTACTCATATGTGAGCGTATCTGCATGTGGGTGGACCTGCCTGGAGATGAATAGAGAAGTGGTTTCTGGGTTGCTCAGACCATCAGAAATATGTGTTTTCCCATGATCTTAGACGACCCCTTTAAAAGGGTTGAGAACCATTGGCTTAGTAAGAACCTCTGCACCTTAAGATTATTAGTATGGTCATTTATATTTTTCCAGTTACTTTTTTTCCCCAAAAAATTTCATTGGGGGCTCTTACAGCTCTTATAACATTCAATATATCATTTGTATCAAGCACATTTGCACACTTGTTGCCATCTTCATTTCCAAATATTTTCTACTTGAGCCCTTGGTATATGCTCCTCACCCCCCCCCACTCCTTTTTTTAAATAAATTATTTTATCCAGTTACTTTTATGGCATTTACATTTGGATTTTATTTTTAAGTATGATGTGAAATGGGAATGGAACCAGAGTTTTCTCCCAATAAACAGCCAATTATTCAAATGTCATGTATTTAATAATTTCTATAGACTCTGCTCTGTTACTGTATTCAGAATTGTTTTGAATTGGCCAGTTTGTCTGGTCTGTCACTAATGCCCCATGTCTACTGGCAACCCTTTTTAGTGCATGTATTGATAGAGTAAGCTTATCTCTTTTTGTTCTGCTTGTTTTCAAGTTTCTAAAAATTTCTTGCCAATTAATTCTTCCCAATGAAACTGAAACTTATTTAGACAAGTTCCCTAAAGATCCCTACTGGACTTTTTATGACAATGCTCTGAATATCCAGATTTAGTGGGGGGGGGGGGGGGGGGTTGGCATCCTCCCCATAGCTCAGTGTGTCTTTCTAGTGAGCTAGGTTTCTTATGGACCAAAGCACAGGCAGTGTGGTGGGTTTTTAAAATATGCTGGTTGTACTAAAAATATGTTTTTAAACATTTTATTGAAGGCTCTTCCAGCTCTTCTGACAATCTGTACATCAATTGTATCAAGCATGCTTGTACATATGTTGCCATCATTATTTATTCTGTGTACTAAAATTTAAAAATAACTTTAGACACTACTCCCCATGGGGTCAATATGGTAGCAGTTTTACTCAATGACAGTGGCAATTGCTGCCTCCTGAGGACTCCGTGTGTGCTTTCAGTGGCTGGTTTTTCAGAAGCAGATCGCCAGTCCTTTCTTCTGCGGGGCCACTGTGTTGAACTGGAACCTCAGTCCTGTTGAGCAGCAGATGAGGGTGTGGATCATTTGAACCACTTGGGGCCTTCTGCTTGAATGAATTCAGAGCTCACAAGGATCAAGACGTAAACTCAACCTCATGGACACTGAGTTGGTTCTGACTCATAGTGGGCCTACATGACAGGGTGGAGCTGTCGCTGTGTGTTTCCAAGCCTGTAAATATTATAGGAGTGAAGGTCTCACCTGCCCTCTGAAAGGTTGCTGGTGGTTTGGAACTGCTGACCTTGTAGGCAGCAGCCAAACATGTAACCATTAAGTAACCAGCCTCAAAATAGTCAATGTGGCAAATATTGTGTTATATATGTTTTGCCACAATTAATTTTTTAAAGAAGGGTACACAGCACAGAAGAAAAATAGTTAAAAAATGAACATATATTTACAGAAAAGGATGAAGCTCAACCCCTACCCCAAGTGTGTACACACACACACACACACACACACACACTATCATAGAACAGCATAATGGTTCTGCATCAAATTTTAAAAAACCAAGACAAACAAAGAAAAGAAAATTGACCTCAGCTCCTAATATTTGCTGAGACCTGAGTGTGGGGAAGGTAAATATGCTGAGCTCTGGAGCATTCTTGGGCAACAACTAGAAAAATTCCAGGTGCCTCCAGCTGCTGACCTAGAACTCCTGCTTCTGGTTTTCATCCTGGAGACCCCTGTGTGCGCCCTGGAGTGCCTCTGCATGCCCCTGGAGTGCCCCTGGAGTGACCACGCGTGACTGTTAGAAGCCTGAAAGGCACCTCTTACATAGTTGGTGGTGCCCAGGGCTGATGGGACAGTGCATGATGGCAAACTATTTGCTTACAGTCACCCGAAGTGCCCACTTTCCCTTGTGCTGGCCTGTCACTGCCTGCTGGAGTCTGTGTCCTCTGTTTCTCAAGGGAGCTGTCTTGAGGACACTTGCTTTCAGATGACCTGCGAGGAATCTCTTATATCATCATCATCATCATCATCATCATCATCATCATCATCATCATCATAGCAACAACAGCAATAATCAGTTATGTTGAAATTGGGCCAAGCCCCACTTAAATTTTTTAGATAGCCCAGAGAGATAGTTCTTGATTTCTTGGTCATTTTACCAAGTTTCTATTTCTGATTTCTGTTTAAATAAGTAAGCAAACCATAAAACTTAAATCTGTGTTGTCTTAATTTGTCTGCTGATCCAGGCCTCCCTACTCTTCCTCCTGAGTCCACTGTCCCACCCACCCTTACTTCCTGTTCCTCCTGAGGGCAAACACTGCCTCTGGGCCCCTCCCACCCAAGCTGGCCAAGATCCCACCTCCCTGCAGCCTTCCTGGTTTCTGCTCATCCGCGTCCCCTCACACCGGACAGAATCTGCCCTATCCCCAGCCCGGCACACCATTTCCCTTTGCCTCACACGACTCTCTTCCCACCCCCCTGGGGCTGCCGTGAGGAACTGGTGGATAAAAACCAGACAGCGCCCTCACGGCCGTGAAATTGATGCCAACTGATCGTGACCCAGTAACACTGGCAAGGAGGGCTCCTGTGAGTTTCGGAGTCCATAGCTTTTTACAAGGATAGAAAGTGCCACCTGTCCGTCCCTGGTGCTTTCAAACTGCCGACCTTGCAGTTAGTAGCCCAGTGCGTGACTGCTGAGCCATCAAGGCTCCTGGGGAGATATGCTGATAAAATCCTCACCTTTCATGCATGCCGGGAGGCCCAGCTTCCAGTCTGTGTCAGCTGCTCCAGTGCAGATCAGGCTTTAGGAGGAAGAACCAGGATCTACTTCTGAAAATCAGCCAGGGAAAGCCGGGTGGTCAGCCGGTCCAGCTGACCATCGGGATGGTGTTGGACTGGGCAGCTTTGGGTTCCAGACTTGTGGAGCATCGGGCTCTCCTACAGCAACTGGCAGCAGGTGGGACTAGCACTTAGGGAGCGTGTGAGAAATGATAAAAGGAGCTTTATTTCTGACAGTTCGGGCAGTTTCTTACGAGTTTTGTGTCTCTTGCACAGGCGGCAAAGAAACGCAGCACGATGTCTGGAAGTACAACTCTTCGATCAACAAATGGATTCAAATCGAGTATTTAAACATTGGCCGTTGGCGGCACAAGATGGTGGTGTTGGGTGGCAAGGTCTATGTGATCGGAGGTTTTGATGGGCTTCAGAGGCTCAACAACGTGGAGACCTATGACCCCTTCCACAACTGCTGGTCAGAGGTAGGGACGACTCCCAGGAGTCACTCTGTATTTCTTATTCAGAGTTTTAAAAATTGAGGTTCACACCGATAGTGGCAGATGGGTCCTGGTCTTCCTGCCATGGAGAACATTCGTCGTGGCTGCCCTCCCGGCACTCACGTCATGCCAGCAGTGCTGTTGCAGTAACAGAATGACTCCCTTCCAGGCAGTGAGGTTCTGTGTAGGCCCATACCCTATCCTGGGTAGACGCCATGGGAGGCTTACCTGCATGGCTCGATCCCAAGGTCTGCGTTTATCTTGGTCCGCAGACTCTGTCTCCTCAGATGCCCTCTGCTCGCTCCTTCTCCCCACTGAACACATGGGGACTCATTGGCACTGCTTGTTGGATCCCAATCACATGGTTGTATTTAGAAGTCAGCCCTGAATTGTTTCTCATCTGCTTGCATACCCCAAAATTCCTCCACATGACCTCAGGCGCATATCATGTCCAGCAAAAAGGAAAATGATTTCATTTCCTGCAGGCTCTCCCCAGCTTCAAGTTCCCTACTCCCGTCAGATTGCAGAGTGTAGAACATGGTCACTCACTGTAGGCATAAGCAAAGCAACCAGCTTACCCCTGCATTCAGCCAAGATGGGCAGCCTGGGAAGTGCGGCAACGCCTGCTCCTTCCCCACGGTTGACAGGGTGAGGTTCCAAAGGACACAGGTGGCGTTGGAAGACCAGGGTTATGCAGAGATAGAGAATGGCTACAGCTGAGCACGACATGGAGGGTGATGGCCTCGTTACATAACTGCCAGGTCACATCGTTATGTAACTGCCAAATCACATCCTTAGGTAACTGCCAATTTCCATCATTGCATGGCTGCCAAGCCACTGAGAATCGTGGTCCAGCCAAGTGCACAGCCGGTGTCCCTCTCACCTCACCCCTTCGCCCTCATTGCTGCCAGGTGTATGTCGTTAACACACAGAATACTTGGAGAGTAGCCTTTTTATTACTGTTGTCAGTGGGAGATGTCAGAGAACGAGATGGTTGATAAGTAGACAGTAGACACATATGTTGTTGATTCTAACTCACGGTATCGCAAGTGTGTCAGAGCAGAACTGTGCTGCATGAGGTTTTCATGAACTGATTCTTTTAAAAAAGCACTGCCAGGCCTTTCTTCCAAGGGCCTTGGTGGTAGAGTGGTTTTGAGTTGGGCTACTAACCACAAGGCCAGCAGTTCAAAACCACCAGCTTCTCCAAGAGAGCAAGACTGGGTTTTCTATCCCTATAAACAGCTACAGTCTCAGAAACCCATAGAGGATCACTATGGGTCAGTATTAACTCGATGACAGTGAATGAGCTTCTTCCAAGGCACCTTTAAGTCGGCCTAAACAGTTAATCTTTTGATTAGCCGCCAAGCAGTAGCCATTTGTGCTATCCAGAGCCCTGCACACGTATAAAGCATGTGCCCAAGGACTTCTCAAATCGCCAAGTTCTATCACAGAGTGGTTCCATGATCCAAGAGTGCCAGATAGTGGGCAAGAGGCTCTGGAAATTCCATACAACCCCCCCCCCCCCAGTGTCCTGGGATTCACAGGACACAAACACAGCCTGACTCAGCCTCAGAGTCTGCTACAGAAAACGGGAGTGTCCTCTTGCCTTCTTTCTACTCACTCTTCTTCCTGGGTGTGAGTACCATGTTCCTCTTGGCATTTCATAGGCATTCAGCAAACAGGTTTTCAATGCATGAATGTTTGAAAAAGCATCTCTTGTAGCACTGGCTGGCCTCAGCACTACAAACAATCAAACATGTAGCATCCACCCCTGAGAGCTGGGCTATGGGTAAACACGTTGGAAACCCCCCAACAGAGTCGGCTCCAGCAGGGTGGGACATGTGTGACTGGATCTTCTCTATGACTGAAGGGGTGTCAGGTCCACAGGTCTTGGGACATTCATCAAAGGATTATGAGTGGTGTGTCCCTCTAGCTCCTGGTCTCTGGCCTGTGAGCCCCTTGGGCACTCTGGGCAGCACAACTGACCGCTTCCTCTTCTGTCCCATGCCTCTGCAGGCTGCGCCCCTCCTTGTCCACGTCAGTTCTTTTGCGGCCACCAGCCATCAAAAGAAGCTCTATGTGATTGGGGGAGGGCCCAATGGAAAGCTAGCCACAGATAAGACACAGTGTTATGACCCTTCAACCAATAAGTGGACCTTAAAATCGCCTATGCCAGTGGAGGCGAAGTGCATCAATGCCGTGAGTTTCCGGGACCGCCTCTATGTGGTCGGTAAGTGAGCGAGGGGCTGTATTTCATCCACTGCATTCCCAGTGCAGCTGCACGTGGATCATCAGGCACTCCCCTCCGCCCTGCAAGGAACTCACATTCCTGGGTGATGCTGGTGGGGTGTCCATGGGATTGGGTCAGACCTTGGTGAAACCCTCCATCCACACTGAGCCATGCAGACCTGCTTGGCACACGGTGGTCCGGGGCAGGAGCCAGGAGCTGCTTCAGAAACAGTGTTGCATGATCAACATGAAGAAGGACACATACATGGAAACGTACCCATGTAATAAAGACCTCTTGCTCTGAGTTGGTCCTGACTCCTGGGGCCCCAGGTGTGTCAGAGGGCAAGGGAGAGCTGGAGGGTGTTCAATGGCTGGGATTTCAAAGGAGGATCGCCAGGCCTTTATTCTGAAGCCCTTCTTGGTCGACACGAGCCTCTATCTTCTAGTGAATAGTCAAGCGTGTTAACTACTTGTCCCACCCACGGAATCAGCCTCCAGTAAAAGGTTGCTGGCCCTGTAGGGTAAGCCACCTGCTGCTCAGTGAGAGAAAGATGAGGTTGTCTGCTTTCATGAAGATGTACAGGCTTGGGATCCAGTAGGAGCCACGAGGGAAGGGGACTCTGTCCTAGAGGGTCCTTATGAATTGGGACAGACTCGATGGCTGTGGGTTGGGTTTGGGGCTCTGAAGAGTGGCATGTCGCCTGAAGGGAATGCTGGCCAGGTCCGATCCCAGCAGTCTGTAACTGCTCAGGACCACAGCGCACACATTGGACAAGCCATTAGGATCAGCTGGGGAGTGTTTGGAGCTGCGGGGTGGTACCAATGACAAGGCTGATAGTTGAACCCATCCTGAGGCACCGCGGAAGGAAAGCCTGGTGGTCGGCTTGAGAAAGGTCTGAGCCATGAATTCTCAAGGGGACGTGGTTCTCATCTGAAGCCCCTGGGGTCTCCGCTCACCGGCATCGACTCGAAGGCAACTGGCCTGGTTTTTATAAGAAGAGGACACTGGGCAGAGGTTTACATATACCTCTGGTTGAATATGTCTGCTCACAGCTGCAAATGATGTGGTGAGGCGGCTAGGATGGAGAAACACCGATGCAGGAGAGGCCAGAAAGTGAAAAATTGTGATGAATGAGAGCTAAGGAGAGATCACCTCTTGAACACACTAAGGCAAACACACATTCCTTTCTTGCCTCCTGTTTCTTGTGGGCTACTTTATGCATGATTCTGCCAGAGGTCTAATCTCAAGGCAGAGAACATGAGCAAGCGTCTTGGACCATGCTCCATGTGCCCCCATCTCTAGCCAGCACCCAGGATAGCTTCGATGGCCTCTGTCCTGTGGGCCTTCTAATGGTCTTATACCCACTATTATGGTCTCAGTGTTCAAGGGCAAAGATGAAGTTCTGGGATCCTGAGGTGACCCCATCTGCCTCCCCAGGTGGTATTTCCTTAAGGAGCAGGGGGTCTTTGGGCAGCCCTGGTAAGCCAGGGGAGTCTGATGAGCACCTGGCTGCCTTTTTAAAGGGTGTGGGGAGTGTCGCCACGTTAAGTCTCTCTGTCCCTAGGGACCCTCGCCTGGCTTTGTGGAGCCGTCAGAGCTACTGTTTGTCTTGGAGAGGGAGGGTAGAGGGGCCTTACTCAGGAGGAGGGTCTTAGACGAATGTTCTCGTCTCTCCAGGAGGGGCCATGCGCGCGCTGTACGCCTACACGCCCCTGGAGGACAGCTGGTGCCTGGTGACCCAGCTCAGCCACGAGCGCGCCAGCTGCGGCATCGCCCCGTGCAACAACCGCCTCTACATCACCGGGGGGCGCGACGAGAAGAACGAGGTCATCGCCACCGTGCTCTGCTGGGACCCCGAGGCCCAGAAACTGACCGAGGAGTGCGTCCTGCCGCGCGGGGTGTCCCACCACGGCAGCGTCACCATCCGGAAATCTTACACCCACATCCGAAGGATCGTGCCCGGAGCTGTGTCTGTGTGATGGGTGCAGGGCAGGGGACCCACCCTGCGGTCCACCCACCCTGGTCCCGGGGGGAGGGGGCGCTCCTTGGTCCCTCCCACCCTGCCTCTCAGTTTCCCCCGCACTTCAGATCATAGACCTCAGGCCTGACATGTGTTTGGGGGCTCATCGGAGGCTCAGCCTGACTTCCGCGGCGTCGCAGCCTGGGAGACTCCAAGATCAGTCAGGAAAGCCTGCCTGACCAACCTCTGCAGAGCCAGGTTTAATCTCCA
>PVJH01022786.1:24265-36111 GCA_004026705.1 Nesogale talazaci
AAAGCCAGGCCCTTTCCTTCTGGAGTGAACGGCATCCTGTCCACATCGCTGCTGCCCACCTCACAGAGCAGCAGTTGAGCACGGAGTGCAGGGGTGGGGGGGCTGGGGTGGGGGCAAAGGGAGCCGAGAGACTCACCCCTGGTTATTTAAACCACTCTGAACTCTTGATGTTGGGGCCTTGGCTCAAGAGAAACTTGAGGTCTCTTCCATTTGATAGGTCTGAGGAGGCGCAGGGGGAAAGGTCTGTTGACTTAGAGAGCAAAGACTTCAAAAAGCAATCACAGACCTGTCCCTGGCTAGACAGAATTATGCCATTTGTACAGTCTGGTGGACTTTGCCTCCTAGTATCCAAAAGTTTTACTGCCTTATAGGGAAGGTTTCCAGAGATTCAAACACCATGAAAACAAAGGACAAGGTAGCTGTCTCAGCACTGCGGCCATTGCTAACAAGGACAGGTGTCACCTTGATGCCTTCCCTTCTACCTGTCTCAGAGGTACCTCCTTCTCCCAGGCGCCTTCTACTTGGTTTGTGGGTCATTGTGTCTTAGCTTTGGGTGAAGGAACACAGCCTGTCCTTCGGCTAATACATAGGCTCTTTCAATGAGCTCACACCACTGTGGAGGAACAGGTGGGGGATCCTGTTTCAGAAGCCGCATTTAAAAAGCAGCAATGCTAACATGGTAACCGCATGACCCACGGGCTTCCTTTTCATCTGCTGATGTCAACGCTCTTTATAAAAGTTGATTTCATGTCTGAAGTGGGGTACGTGGTTGGCATCTCAGCAGTTCGTTACAAGTTGCTAGGGAATAGTGAATTTCATAACCATGTTATGATAGGAAGGAGGCAGCTTCAAAGCAGGTAAGACATGGGAAAACCACAGGTGAGATTTCTCGTTACACATAGATGGTTGAAGACCAACACACATGCCTGTTTGGGTGTGAAAGACTGGTGCCTTAGGATCAGAAATGCAAACTGGAGAATACAGAAATCTTTGTGGCCCTGTAGAACTCCAAACCATCCCTTAGTCAATGGACACTGACTGGTGGGTTACTCACTCAGAGCCTTATCAAAGCTGTTGGCTGAAACAGTGTAATCAATTTCTACTGAGCAAACCTTCAAGGAATCCTTTACAGTTTGACAAGCCTTGGGTGGCATGGAGGGCAATGGTTAAGACAAATCCCCAACTCTTATTGATTAAGACTCATTCAGGAAGCTAGTCATAGACGACTGATGACTGTCCTAAGTTTTACTCTCTGCTGGGAATGAGATGTATGTGAAGTTATGTGACTGTACCCCCTGACTCTTCACTGCCTTGGCAGAGCCTGACTTCCTGGGATGCTATGCTCAGGGATCAGCAGTGTGAACCCTGCAGATTTATTCATCTCCTCCTGTGAGATCACTCACCTTCGAAAGCCACCTGAGCTGCAGGGGAAATCATTCTTCTTCTGAAGAGTCAGCGTGCACACAGACCTCCCCTCAGATAGTCCTCTGGGTCCTCTGGCCGGTGGTCCTTCGATAAGAACCCTCAGTGAGCTCTGAACCCCACCTGTAAAAGGTAAAGCTCTAGAAAGCTAGACATCACCTGGCTAGGTAGTTCAGAATGCCCGAGGCATTGAAGGAAAGACTACAGGAGCTTGCATCATCACATATGCAGGTGGTTAAATTCCTGCCTACCTGGCTCTCAAGAAACAGAGCTTCTTAGGAACGGCAGGGTTTAGGGGACATATGTGTTTATTCAGATGATCTGGAGTTCTACAAGACCTGGTGGTTACAAGTTGGGCGGCGAACTGCAAGGTCAGTAGTTTGAAACCGCCCGCCACTTCCATGGAAGAAAGATGAGGCTTGCTATTCCCAGAAAGAGTTGCAGCCTTGCATCACCCACAGCCTCACTTCTACCCTGTCCTACAGGGTCCCTAGGCGTCAGAAGTAAGTGGGTGGCAGTGAGTTGTGAGAATTCCACAGCTTTTAGGCAAAGAAAATGCGGCCAGGCATTGAGGAAAGCCACAGGTGCCTGGTTTGCAGATGGCTGGCCATCAAAAGGTGGGCAGCGTGAGCCCACCCAGTAACATGCATGGACGGGCAAAGCAGGCTGGCAGCCGCCGGGGGTAAGGGCTGCAGCCAGGAGCCCTGTGGAACGATCCTGCCCTGTCACACACAGGGTCTCAGAAGTCACTAGATCAGCCACAAGGACAACAGGTTGCCATTGTACGGACAGCTTATTAGTCACCAGATCGACACTTTCAGACACTCGCCAGGAATGGGGGCTCTTATAATTGAGTGTCCGTTCCAAGAGGAAAACTCGCTTGCATCAGGGGGGCAGGGATTGGGAGACGTGGGAGGTTGGCCTGACTCAGCAGACAGGCATCCAGGTGGGACCAGTGAGTGGACAGCACCCTGGCTGGGAGGGTGAGGACGCAACAGGAGGTGGGTTGAAAGGCCAGGCTGTTTCTGGATCCTGGAGCCCTGGAATTCGTGGACACGATTGTGTCCCAGGAAGGTAAGGGGAGAACTAGGGGAGAGGGTCTCTAGGCAAGGAGGTAAGGAGTGAACTCACAAAGAACTGAGGTCAGAGCAGGGCCAGCAGGCAGGCCCTGGGGCTGCCTGGATGGGGCTCCTGTCATGCCGGGCCAGAGACCCAGAGACGTGGATGGGGTGGAACTGTGGTGCAGGTTAGGGAACCCCAGTTTCCAAGGTTGGTCTGCAAAGGACAGGGAGCTCAATTCACTGAAAGACCAACTGGAAAATATTCTCATCTCAGATTTTTTTGCCTTCATACTTGTGACCAAGAGTTTATTATTATATATTTTTTCAAAACCATTTTATTAGGGACTTCTCAACTTCCATCACATTTTGATCTCCAATGACTTCAGGATCCCCCACCACACACACACACACACACACACACACACACACACACACACACGCCATCGAACTCAAAGCCCTTGAACTCATTGCTCTCAGGGGAATGCAAATATCATTTGCTTAGCACTGGGAAAAACATAGCTTTGCTGTTTATTAAAGCCCTTGAAGTACTGCTGGGAGTTATTATCCTGCTTGATTCTGAAAAAGATAAGCAAAAGTAGTTTTTAATAGACTGTCTGAAGTGGGTAAGCACCACCAGAGTTTTTTACATGAAGTTCTTACTTCTGTTTGCAAGATCCTCCTCCCCTTTATTACCTCTGATAAAATCTACAGATAGTTCAAATATGGCCAGTACCAAGTCAGTTTTGAAGGTCAGGTGTTCATATGTACAGGTATCCATACATAATCAACACTGGTTAACCTTTAGGTAATACATGGTTATACAAGGTTGTATTTTTTAAGGGATTAAACTAAGGATGCTGTTTATGGAAAAACTATATGAAGTTTTAATTTATTTAATAAAATATGTATGAGTGCATAAAGTATTATCCACTATATTATCACTGGGTGATTTTTTTTTAATACTTGTTTTGATTCATATAAGTATAAGTAGCTCCTGCATAGAAATTAACTGAAGAGGTAGGTATATGAGCTTTTTGGTTGATTCAAAAGCGTGTAAAAATTTTTTTTGTGGACACATGTATCGGCTTTGGTTTGCAGATCAGTGGACAGAACTATGTCCCTTCTAAAGCTGCATGGCCTCTCTCGGAGCAAGCGCTCGTCACTGAATTCAGAGACCCTGTCCTACCTTGCCAAAGAGGCCTCTGGTGGCTCAGCTTCATGGGTTGACTGCTTTTACCACCCCCTCTGTGATGTGTCTGAAACGTAACCTCTATATGCTTCTCAAATCGGGGTGCATCTCATGGTCCCAAAGTGTGGTACCCTAGAACATTTTAATATACTGGTGCTATTTGGTTCAGAATATATTTTTTCTTGTTTTCCTACTCTAAAAACTGGGTGTGCCTTCTGGTCAAGTGAGTCTTATGGTCCAAAAAATACGGTACCTAACTGGGAACATAAGGCCAGGTGCCGGTCACTGGAAAACCTGCCACCAAGGTCCTAGTCTATTTGGGGACGGAGCTCCCAGAGCCTTTGCAAATGACAACTGGAGACTTGAAGGAAACAGGTGGTTTCTTTAGGCCACCCCCCTCGGGCCTCCCTAATCAATCGATTTGTTCCTCAGCCTCAGGCCACCTTTGGTGGAAAACCCTGAGAGGCCCAATCCCCTCTCACTGGGAGGAAGTGCTGTGGGGCTTGTCTGTGGGTCAAGGAGAGCATTGGGCACACCCTTCCAGGCTGAGCCCTCTGATTTCCTGCTAAGTAAAAGGGGACTCTTGAGTCAGGGCAGCTGAGCTCCTCCCCTGCTCCTTGTGATCCCTGGGAGGCTATGGTAGCCTCTGGACCAGCCTCTTACATCTCCTCCTGCTCCCTGCCTTTCTGTGCCCCTGTCTTGGTTTTCTGCCTCAGTCTGGAGTCCCAATTCAAGACCCTTGGTGCTGGGAACCTCCGCCACAGCGGTCTGCCTGTTTACCAATAAATGTGGCTTTCACTTCCCTGTCTGCTGCCTGGGGATTTTCCTTTTGTTATTGATTTCTGCTCTGGCAGGCCACCCTGAAACCCCTGCTCTCCCCAGTCTCATCTATTGTGTGAGCTTCTAACCTGTACGCTCCCTTGGGACCTCCAGACTTACAAACCTCTCCACTCTTCTTCTCTCACTTCTAGCTACCCGCGCCCAGCCAAACCCTAATCCACCACTGTTGGGACATGCTGACTCATTGCCGCCCTGTAGAACAGAGGAGTCTTTCTAAACAATCCTTTTATGGGGGGCTCTTACAGCTCTTATCATCCATCCACTGTGTCAAGCACATTTGGACATTTCTTGCCGTCATCATTCGCAAAACATTTGCTTTCTACTTGAGCCCTTGGTATCAGCTCATTTCCACCACTTCCCCACTCCCTTCTTCACCATCCCTTGAGGTGTCCATCACGTACTCTGGTGTCAATTTGACGAAGAGTATAGGGGTGGAGTCTAACCTGTCAATCTGGAGATAGCCAATGAGACTTCTGTGTGGGCATGGCTTTCTTTGAGAATTCAGGGAAATCTCACGATTTTTCCCTCGAGGAGATGAGAGACCATCACCTCAGTTCTTGGGAGAAACTCGACTGACAAGACAAGATGCTGAGTCCTAGGAACTGGAGGAGCTGGAGGAGAAGCCACATGGGTTTACCCTGATGGACCCAGACCTCTGGAGTCAGAGAAGCCACATGGAGACCCCTGCCGGTGCTGAGATGCCTCTGCCACCACTGGATACTGCTGATGAACACTGAGCCTTGGAAACGAGGAGCCATGGGGAGGCCCCTGCCAACACCAGGATGCTTCTACGGTTTCTACTGCCACTGGACACACAAGACTCTGCACCCATTGGCCTGTGATTGTCCTGGTTTCATTGCACGTACTTTGTGAGTCAGAAGGAGACTTTATAGATTGATATCAGACATATGGGCTAATATCTGGACTTATAACCTTGGATTGGACTGGGTTGGAATGCTTTCTCAATGTTCCATATCTCTTGTATATAAACCTTTCCCTTATATCCATATACGTGTTTATGAAATTGTTTCTCTAGTCTATCCAAACGAACACACTTTAATATATTATTACTTTTTTTCATGTCTTACATCAATGTCTCCCTTCACCCACTTTTCTGCTGTCTGCCCCCCTGGGAGGGAGTTATGTGTAGATCCTTGTGATCGGCTTCCCCTTCTCCCCCTCCCCCCACCCCCATCTTCCCCTTCCCTTCTTGGTATCACCATTCTCATTATTGGTCCTGAGGGGTTTATCTGTCCTGGATTCCCAGTGTTGTGAGCACTTATCTGTACCTCTGGTCTATCAGGAATTTTAAGGTAGAATTGACGTCATGATATTGGGGGTGGGGTGGGGGAGCTGAAGCACTAAGGGACTAGAGGAAAGTTGTATATTACTGCTCCCTGACTGGCTCATCTCTTCCTTGTGATCCTTTGGTCAGGAGATGTCTAATTGTCTATGGATGGGCTTTGGGTCTCCATTCTGTCCCCGCCTCATTCACATTGATATGATTTTTTGTTCTGTGCCTTTGAGCTCTGATAGCTGATCCCATGGATACTTTATGATCACAAAGGTTAGTGTGTTTTTTCCATGTGGGCTTTGTTGTTTTTCAGCTAGATGGCTGCTTGCTTATTTTCAAGTCTTTGAGACCCTAGATGCTATATTTTTTGATAGCTGGACACCATCAGTTTTCTTCACCACATTTGCTTATGCACCCACATTGTCATCAGTGATCATGTTGGGAAGGTGAGCACCACAGAATGCTGGGTTATTACAACAAAATTTTCTTGTGTTGAGGAAGGACTTGAGTAGAGGTCCAGTGTCCATCTGGTACCTTAATGCCAAACCTATAAATTCATGTACATAGTTCTATTCCCCTATCGTCATATATAAATATATTTACATACACACATGCCTATGTTTAGACCGCTACAAATGTCCTTTGTGATGGTAGGCCTCCTCTTGTCCTTGCTATCTGCCACCACGGGCTCGGTCACTGAACATTTCCAGGCCTCTGGCTGTCTTCAGAGTCACAATCCTCCATCATTCTGTGTTGGCTGTCTTAGCAGATGCTTCATCTCCCCTCCCTCTGCTGCATGTATTCCTGTCTCAAAACCTGTCAACTTTAAGGTAGGATTCAGGGGTTGGAGGTAGGGTCCTGAGCGGTCCCCAGAGTGAGCAGTCCACTCATAGACATGGTCTGCATCATGGGCTATAGTCGCCGCTGCATTTGCATAACCATGCTCACTTCATCTACATGCCAATATTGATTAGTCCAATCCCTGCCACGTACTGACCGCTGGCCAAGCTGCAGCCCACACGCCACAAAAGTCAAGCTCACTGCCATCAATGTGATCGGGACTCACATCGGCCCGATAGACAGGGTAGAATTGACCCCGTGGGTTTCCAAGACTGTAACTTTTGTTTTGGATGAAAAAAACATTGTATTGGTAAAATAGGGCAAAGGCATTCATTCAGCAGCTCAGCTGCAACTCATTCTCCCCTCTCGCGCCCTTCTGCACAGGTAACCAAAAGGTCCTGTAATCCTTGAACAGTGTCCACAGTTTCCAGAGACAGAAAGGATCCCGGACTTCCCTGGGGCCAAGGGAACCCCGTATGGTCAGGCCCATGCCCTCAGTCTCACGGGCCCTGCCTCAGTCCCTAAGTTGTCTTGTACTTCCCCTTGATCTCCTCAGGTCATGGTGCCAGGGCCAGGCAGGACACCGCCCCTCCCCTTCACAGCTGCACTTCCGCAGGCAAGACTTCGGGGGCCAAAGTGGGCCGGGTGAGCGAGCTGCTTTCTCTCCTGCTCTTCTTTCCCGAGGTCTTCCACATTTTCTTCTGGGATCGTGTTGTCGCGTTCCCTGACCTGCTCATCCCCTTGGACTCCACACCCACCAGGACAGGCTCCCCGGCATCTAAATAGAGCCAGAGGAGCGATCACAGGGTCGTGTTCTTAAACATCACGATCGGCACGGGACCTAAGATATGCTGAAAAATACAGACAGACTCACACCAAGACTGTAACGCTCTGGGAGTCGAAAGCCTCATCTTTCTCCCATGGGGAGAAACCATTATGACCCAGGCCTCCTTGGGCTGCAGCCTGGCTGCTCACAGTTTGCTCGGGCAGTGTCAGTGAGCTTGGGCAGAGGAAAGGGACCTTCAGCAGTGGGATGCCAGGGCGAGGGCAATCAGCGGGAAGTCAGGGCTCAGGGGAAAACCCCTGCGGCTGCTTTTCTGAAGAATCTGGGCCACAGGCCGCACTAAGGAGTCGTTTCCTTGAGTCAGAAACAGTGTGACCACAAGGGTATGAACCTGTCCTGCCATGAGCCTGGGTTAAGTGTCTAAGTCAGCATTTCGTTTTGTTTGCATCTTGCCGAACGGTGTGACCATGACTGGCATGCAGTTTTAGAATAACCTCCACTCCCTTCAAAAGAAACCTCTCCTCTATCAGGAGTCACTTTCCATTTTTAGCTCCACTTCAGAAAGACATGTGTCTACTTTCTGTCTCCATAGATCTGCCTATTTTGGATTTTATGTAAGTGAAATGATCCATGCTCTAGTCTAGTTTTTCACTTAGCATACTGTTTTCAGAATTTATCCATGTATCAGTACTTCTTTCCTTTTAGTGCCACATCTGATCCCAGCACATGCCTATGAGGAAAATGGTGGTGGCCACAATTGACCTCCTTCAGCTCCTAAGGGTGGTTATCACAGGCAGAGGGCAGACATGCCTCCATCCTCCTTCCTTCTGGACCCTGTTCTGAGAGGAACCATTCTTCCCACCACACTCAAACTTCCCCTGCACTCTACCTGTCTATTGGTTCCATACAGCGCTGCAAGGACCACATGGAACCCCTGGTCATATTTATAGCATTCACTAGGGTAGTTGACAGGTTATAATTCAAGTGAGAAATTCTCAGGATACAGTTGTTCAATGATGTTCACCAGCAGGACCACTGCTGGTCCTCATGTGGTCTGTGTAGACAATGCCTCAAAATTATCTTAGGGCTGCCAATAAGTGCCCAGAGGGCATGCTACTCCACTATAAGCTCCATAACCCAAATGATTCCCCAGAGGCATGCCACTCCACAATCTAGTCTCCTGCTAAAAAACACTCAGCATTCTTTGGTCTGTACACTGGGAAGTCCACTACTGTTTCATGTTCTGGCTCCTGGTCATGCTACTGCAGGTCCTTAGCCACCTCTCTGGTGTCAAAGCTGGCTCCTGGATCAAGGAGGTGCTGTGCTCAGTGTGTTAGTTCATGTAGAAAAGAGAAACAAATTCATAGACACACATATGGATATAAGGAAAAGGTTATATACAAGAGGAATGGACCATTGAGAAAGCATCCCAACCCAGTCCAGTTCAAAGTCATAAGTCCAATATTAGCCCATATGCCCAATATCAGTCTATAAAATTTCCTTCCAACTCACGAAGTCACAGGCCAGTGGATGCAGAATGCCAGCACCGGCAGGGGTCTCCCCATAGCTCCTCGCTTCCAGGGCTCAGGGTCCATCAGGAGCGTCCAGTGGTGGCAGAAGCAACTCAGTGCTTTCAGGGATCTCTACGTGGCTTCTCCAGCTTCAGAAGTCTTGTTCCATCAGGGTAAGTCTGTGTGGCTTCTCTTCTTGCTCCTTCAGCTCCTCAGACGATGCCATCTTGTTTTGTCCATAGTTCGTTGTCTCAGAGACTGACTCCCAACAACTGGGGAGATAGCTTCTCATCTCCACGAGGGAAATATCACAAGATTTCCCAGAAGTCTCAGGAGAAAGCCATGCCCACACAGAGGCCTCATTGGCTACTCAATGACTATCTCCAGATTAACAAGCTAGACTGCACCCCTACATCTCAATCATGAAATTTACATAAGCACATGACTGCCATACTCAGTCATCTCAGAGTTCAAGGGACACCACTCTGGGTTCTTCTCCCTCACTGGTAGTGAGCTCCTCCCTTCCTGCTTCAGAGATGGTCCATTTATCACCATCAAGCCTGTCAACAGTCACTCATAGCTGAATCAGAAATTCAATCAGTACCCACCCTACTTTCTTACCTAGATCTGGAAAATGAAGGCCTTTTGGTTGGAAAAACTGGCTAATTGAAATTAAAAGTTTATATATATATAAATATATACCATATATACATATATATATATATATATATATATACACACACACCTTGTGGGCCATATCTTAGTCTTGGCTGTGATGCCCAGTCCCAGGATATGTGGTGGTGATGGTGGGGTTTGAAACATGCACCCAAATTCTCTGATGCTCTCCCCTGAAAAGGCTTCTCTCATACTCTTCCCTGAAAGAGATATGGAGTCTGATGTCCCTCCCTATGAGCAGAACCAAACATAGGGACTCATTTATAATGACTGGAGTCTCCAGGGATAGAAATGGTGAAATGCTGAGTCTCTGCAGGGAAGCTGGGGCTTCAGAGCCAGTGCAGGAACAGGGCTGAGGTTGGGGACTCTGCAGTGCTTGGTGATGGGCCACTCACTACCTGTTAGTTGTGATCTGCCTGCCTTTGGGAAGAAGAACCATAAGCTAACCCTGGCCCAGGCCTAGATTCTACCCACAGTCAGCAAGGCTTCTGACAGAGAAGCCCCAGCATCCACCCTGCAGTCATCCAGCTGGCACCGCGGCTGCCTTAATTCAGGAGTCATGGGTTAGGCTGCGGCTGCCTGCATCCTGGTTTCATCCACAGCACAAACCTGGTTTCATCCTGGTTGTCCATCTGGCTTAGATTTCAGCCCACAGGGAGAGGCAAACTCCAAACACAGGCCACACAGCAATGAAACTGAAGGCAAAATTTGAAGGAATCCTATCGGATGGCGTCACATCCATTCTAGTCTATTCCTTTCCACAGTCTTCCATTCTATCATTGAGAAATGCTGCTCCAGATCTCTAAGTTGACTTCACTCCTTGCAGTCCAGGAGTGGAACAAGAGAGACGAGAGGAGGGGAGGCGCCTGTGCGGCAAAGGTAGTGACTAGACTTTAAGCGGGACACCACTGACAGGGAAGGGGGCTTTTCTTGATGACAAATTTGGTCTGACATCTTCATAGAATGCAAAATTAGTATTGTAATATAGTTATTTTAATTTTAAAATGCTGCGGGACATTGTTAAAAAGAGAGATGGGAAAGGGGAGATGGAGGATGTGGCCATCACATGATCTGGTGTCCACTTGTGAAGGAATGGGGTCTAGACCATCAGTCAGGTCGCCGCTTTGGAGCCACCAAGGACATTCCTGTTGAGCAAGCCACATGGAGTGACATAGGGCCAGAGCCCTGGAACTGGAGGAGCCACGTGGGAGACACAGGCCAGCGCAAAGATGCTTCCACCGCCACTGGATCGGCAAGATGTTCCACCCACTAGCCTGTGATCTTCCTGCATTCGGTGTCATTGCATGGCTGCATGAGTCTAAAGAGGAATTTAAGGAAAAGTGTGGACTTATGGGGTAATTTCGGACTTGTGGACTTGATCTGGACTGGGCTGGGATGTTTTCTTAATGCACAATTGCTCTTTGCTATAAAGATCTCTCTTACACAAAGACGTGTCTCTGAGTTTGTTTCTCTCGTCAACCCGGAGTAACAGAGAGGATGACGGAACAGAGAGGTGCTGTGTGGGGTGGCACCCACCCTTCCTCCTATGAAGCCCTTCCTTCTAGGGAGCGCCTTGGGAGACAAGCTTCTGCTCTGCGCGTGTCCCCACCAGGTCCCCGGTAGTTCCTGGGCTCTGTGCCACAGAAACAATCCTTTATCGATCTTGCATTCTCCATGACTCCTGGAAGAAACTTGGAGTTCTAAGACGTCCTGTCAAGCCTTCTCGTTTACAGGTCAACCCGCCAGCCAGTCAGTAGGGATGACTGATCCCTCACTGTGGGCAGTGGAACCCGCTCTGGGCGCCTGTGGGTCAGGAGCTGAGTTGGAGCCAGAGTCCCAGACAATATTCCCTCTCCTCTCCGCAGCTCTTCCACCCCCGGCTCCCCGAGGCTGTGGGAGGAGAGCTGTCTTTTGCTCTACCAGAGGCTTCTCCATTTCACCTCCTCGGGCCGTGGACCTGCACTCGGTGGGCACCAGAGAGGCGGCAGCACCTAGCAGAACCAGAATGGGCGCAGGGTGGCAGCCCCGGCCGGTGAGCACGTCAAGGAGAGGAGGCCTACCACGCGGTGGGAGGACAGGGGGCCTCGGAGTCTGTCAGACCTGACCGTGAGGCTGACTTGGCCGTTCACGAGCTGTGTGACCTGTGGCAGGTCACGTCACCTCTCTGGGCACCCGACCTCCTCTTTAGGATCCGTAAAGGTCATAGTGCCTTGTGAGCATGGCAGTGTTG